>QLTV01002276.1:448695-466462 GCA_003457575.1 Thermophis baileyi
TAAGTCTGCACTACAATTAATCTTCTCATCCGTCCTATCACCCATCTCCTCCCACAAATGACTGTATGACTGTAACTTTATTGCTTGTATCCTTACAATTTATATTGATTGGTTCCTACTATGATTTGATTGCTTATTTGTACCCGGACTATCATTAAGTGTTGTACCTTATGATTCTTGACGAACTTATCTTTTCTTTTATGTACACTGAGAGCATATGCACCAAGACAAATTCCTTGTGTGTCCAATCACACTTGGCCAATAAAAAATTCTATTCTATTCTATTCTATTCTATTCTATTCTATTTATTCTATTCTATAATCTGGTCTTGCAAAGAGAAAACTAAATCATTGTTTCCCTCCACCATTCCCGCAATCCAAATTCTATTTGGTATAAAAGATATTTTTGCATAGCAGATTCTTGAAGCTGAGAAAAAGTTGTATAACCTTCTTATTCAGGAAATTACAAAAAAGTTATGGAAATTAGTGCCAGAAAACCATCTCATTTACTTGGAGAAAGGATTAAGTGATTGAGTGACACTTTATATGGGATATACTGTAGTAAAGGGAATTTAGGAGAAGTAGTTGTTAATGCTGAGGCTAATGCTATTTCAGGAAGAGCTGAGATAGCCAGTTCTATACCTATTGAAATGTCAGTAGTGTATTAAGCATCTCAGTTCATAAATACTGCAAATTCAGCCATCTCTCTCTCTCCCTGCCCCCCTCTCTGTCTCCCTCTTCCCCCCCCTTCTAAATAGATAACAGTAAAAGATGAATGACTTGAACTTCATTACAGGATCTTATGTCAGCAGTAAACTGGGAGGGAAAAAAGTAAATTTTAAAGTGGTTGAATTGAGGAATATTCAACAGTTTGAGAAACACTTCTTGATGCACTTTAAATAACTACAGTCTTGCTAAAAAATGGAAGGTTTCTTGGAAGTGAGAAGTCTGGAAAATAGGTCTGTTTATAGCAGCGTAGTTGCAATGTAAATAAAGCTTTGTTCCAATTCTTAGGTTGTATTCCCACACAGAGTGTCTCAGAATACACAGCAATATGCTAACAAGAGCAAATCTTGAGAAGTGAGCTTTTGAAACAAGGTTAAATTTATTGGTTAAAGAAATGAAGATTGCAATAAAAGTGTTCAGCAATAATATTAAAACTCTAAACTTTGTAAACTGCTTTGAAATGTTTTTGTTGTGCTGTTTTTTTTTCACCTAATTGTGAAGCACTGTTTTTGCCAGTGTGTTAAATAAAGTTTGTAGATGAGACTTCAAAGTGATTTTTTTAACGGAATTGTGAACAATTAAGTCTTAACAAGATTGCACTTTGACAACCCTATGTATGTGTACTCTAAAACATGGTGTATTCTGAAACTATGTATAAGATTTACTTAAATAGAAATCAGATTATAAAATAAAAATATGACTGTATATGATCAAGGTATTTGAAAGATGGTAGAAAAAGGAAAAAGTATAAACATTAAAAATGTATATTATGCTAATCTAATCAGCATATGATATTTGGATCTTTTTGTTTTACAGAATGTTGCTAAAAGCATACTTGGACTAAGTATTGGATAATAATAACAAGTCTGGGTAGAAAGAATGTCAGTCACCAATACTCATAGATGAACCTCTGAAAATATTTTTCTTCCTTTGCTTCTGTTTTTCCCATGTTGTTTTTTCAATGAAATTGCAAATATTTTGTCTCATTTTTACTCACTACTTTTCACATTACTATTTATAAGAAAGCAACATTGAGATGATTAGGGCTTTTTGGAGGAGGAATTAAATAAAATAGTACTTACTACAGGTCACTGTTGGATTTTTCTTTTCTTTTTTTTCTTTTTGAATAATATATATTTTACTTATTTGGTTAATAGCCCCCATTTTTCAAAATCAACCTCTTGTTTAGACATGTTTCACTTTAGGCTGTTTCATGTCTGCAAAATTACAGTCATTTGCACATTATTATTACAGTGAGTGGGAGACAGATTGTATTTAACACTGGGTAGGGGGAGGGTTATTATGGGAAGTGATCTTATACGGTCAGCACATAAATTCAGTCTGAAGAAAATTGCTTCTGAATAGTCTGTTCTCTCGCCAAGGAATGGTCACTGGGTGAGATTGCAAACATGCTTCTGCTTTATTTGTATTATACAATCCGAATGTTACAGAAGGACAGTCCATTGAACAAATGTTTTTGTAACTGAAACTGACAGGGGTGAAATAGCATCACTCCATCCCACCATATTCTTATAGTTCAGAATATGGTTAATGGGAAAAGGGTAGGTGTTTTCAAAAATAAGCCTACTTTAATGGCTGTAGATATTGAATCATGCTGTTTTGTAAAAGGCACAATTACCTGGAACATATTAGCAGGCCCATGTGGATTCTTCATATATTTAGCAGCAACATGTTAATAAAGCAGGAATGGCTGTCTCGTCTTATTATCACAGGAAAAGGAAGACAAAATAGAAGTAGTAAGGTTTTAAAAGTAGGCTGGTTGTGTTGTTAGTTCCCAGGTTTTAGAACAGTACCGTAGTTACACAGAGGGATAAAAAAAAAATAGAGCTTATTAGGATTTATTACCATTCTACAATTAAAACAATGATAATTTTGATATGGTAGTTATTAAAATATTTTTACCATTACCTACTTAATATCAATAGGTTTGCGTCTATGTAATGGTCATCTAATGCTCTTCAAAAGTTTTATTTCATATATATAATTAGATTTACCTAGACCTAAGTTTGTTTAAGATGGAAGATATTTCACTTTAGTTGGTTTTAACTTTGCCGTTAAAACCAACTATTTCAGATCCCAATTATTTGAATGGTAAAGTGAAAAGCAGCGTTAATTTAATCACATCAGGGGGATTTTAAAATGGTTAATTTTAATTGTCCCCTTTTCTCTTCCTCCTCTTTCTTCATCTCCTAGTTGACCAAAGAACTGTACTGATTGATTAAAACGAGGAATGCATTTATTTTAAATTTGAAAAGTACAGTGACATAAGCTAACAGGCAAATATTAGAAGTTTTCCATGTTCCATTCACATAATATAGTGGTGCTATAGCAGTCATTAAAACAGATAATTTAATGTGTCCACAGATTACACCTCCTGAACATATATCTCTACACATTTAATTGCTCATCCCACAAATAATCTCATAAACTTTAATTCTTAATCAAGCAGGGATCCGCCAACTTTTTTGCCTTTGAAGTCTGCACAAGGGCCTCAATTAAAGGTCACGTATACAAAGAGATAAATATGTGCACATCCAGCTGTCATCCAGAATTGCATATAATTGTGCCTGTAAAGATGACTGGTATGTGATACTCTTACCAATTACGCTCATGTTAATTCTCAAAATTTCTTAGAGGGACTTTATAACAAATGGGGAAGCAAGGATAATTTCAGATATGTAAATAAGGACCCACTTCCATAACATTAGATGCAATTAGGATTATTAATATTTCAAAGAACAAAATAGCGTAGTTCTGAACTATTTTAAAAAATTAAGTGACAAGACCATCTTGCATACTTCCAGTTGAAGGTGAGTGCACCTTTTACCTATCTTTAAGAATTTTGTATGTGGTTTTCCATTATTTATTCTTAAAGATGTATGGCCTGACTATGGCTGTTGTCCAAGGAAAACAAAAGACATTACTGTAGTAGAATTTGGCATTCCGAGATAAAGATGACAAGCTTTCCAATTGCTTTTTTCTTTATTTGCTATTCTAATCAATTTACATATTTCCAACTCGATATATTTTGCAAGGCAGATTCAAAATCCAATCATCCATGTTGATCGATAGATGACAAACTTCCATCATTTAATGCACCTGTGAAGTGAGTAGGTTTGGGTTTATTGCTTTTGTAGCAAAGCACCAGTGTAGATAAAAGAAAGCCTTATTTAGCTAGAGACCTGTGTGATTCATTGTGACTGTTGAAGATGTATTGGGAAAATAATGAGAAAAAAGAGGCATTTGGGGGATAATTATATTAACCCCTTTGGCTATATAAAGTGATTAATAGTGTTGAGGCCAATTGTTTTAATTTATGCTTCTGTTAAATTTCTTAAAGAGAAAATTAATCAGAAGATCCACTGTAATAAACATAAGCTAGAAATATGCTTGTATTCTCTGAAGGCCTTCCATCTTATAAAGAGTTTTGTAAATATGCCATATAATTGTTATTATGGAAGAGTCCTTTTATAGCACTTCACTGGTTGATTTTCAGACTCTTATGTTCAGATCTCTTACTGCAGTATAGCACGTCTTTATGCCTATTTATATAAAGCCGATAGGACACCTTTTATTACATTATCTGCATTGCTAAAGAGTCTTCTATAATCAAGTTGTTCTGGATCATAAAAAAAGTTGGTCACTATTTTAAATATAACAAAATGGAAATGGGAAAGTATATTATTTTAACTGGTTGTTGTGAGCTACCTAAGGAGAGGACATTTGTAGGATTATTGCATGAGATAGGCGGTTATATCAACTCTTTAAATAGAGAAGTACAGGTAATCCTCAACTTACCACAGTTCAGTTAGTAACTCTTTGAAGTCTTACTGAAAAAAAGTGACATGACCATTTTTCACAGTTACGAGCATTGCAGTATTCCCATGGTCATGTGATCAAAATTCAGATGCTTGGCAACTGACTCATATTTATGACAGTTCAGTGTCCTGGAGTCATGTGATCCCCTTTTTTGACCTTCTGAGAAGCAAAGTCAATGGGGAAGCCAGATTCACTTAACAACTGTGTTACTAACTTAACAACTGCAGTGATTCACTTAACAACTGTGGCAAGAAAACTCATAAAATGGGGTAAAATTCACTTAACAAGTGTCTCACTTAGCAACAGAAATTTTGGGCTGAACTGTAGTTACAGCTCGAGGACTATCTGTATCTAGCAACATGCTACATATGCCTCTAAAGTGGGCCCATGGAATTAGTTTTCTTGAATGTCTGATTTTAAAACAATTTGTTTTTATATGTCTTTGTATGTTTGCTTGAAGATTATCTTAATCATGGTGGGGGCCACATCCTCTTTTTTATACATTTCTGAAAAACAATTGAACAAATGTCCTAGTGTATAGCAAATCAAACTTACATTCATAAATTATTAAAACTGTTTGGCTTAATAGTATATACAATGATTGACAGCTGTTCCTCAGAATTTTTGATAAATGTCATAAGGTTTCATTTTTTGTATATAAGCTGTAGCAGGTTCTTTTGCATGTAACCTGTAAAATATTGAATTTTGCTAGGTTTATTGCCCTTCCAAATTTAGCTAAAATCATACACACTGAAACAATGCTAATTGGTGAATCATAAATATTTAGAAATAAAAATTAAAAGTAGTTTGTTAATTAAATTGATGTCATGTATATTAATGTAAATGTATTACTTTTGGTATTGTTACAACTGAATAAATGGACATAACTCTTTTTTAAAGCTTCTGTTTAAAATTCACACATTGTACTAACCCCTAAAAGTGGGTATCTGGTTTTCTGAGTTTTCGTTTGATTTTGGATTGGTTTTCTTTAACTCTTAAGTGGGAAATCAGCCACTGATTTTTGCAAACCATGATCTATGAACTGCTATAGTTTGTTCAACACACCTTATGCCTTAGCGTGATAAATAAACCCAAGTTCTTCCAAGAAACCTTTGATAAATGACATGATAGCATAAAATATCCTATTAGAGATATCATTGCTACCATCAATAGAATTTAAATGGGATAATGGTGTCCAATAAATAGGTACTCTTCAACTTACGACCACAATTGGGAGTGGAACGTCCTCCACTAAGCTATGCGGTTGAATCATGCTTGATTTTACAACCCTTTTTGCTGAGGTCATTAAGTGAATCACCACAGTAGTTAAGTAAATCCAGCTTCCCCCGCTGACTTTGCTTGTTGGCAGCCCCCAGGAAAGATCACAACAAATGGCAATCAAAAATAACTCCACAATGCTGGAACTATTATAAATACATTCCGGTTGCCAAATTTTGATCACATGATTGCAGCAACAATCTAGGTTCAAGGACTGGTCCTAAGCAGTGGTGGGTTGCTACCGGCTTTACAACCGGTTCGCTGAGTGCACACTTCGCTGCATGCTTCGCTGCGCGCGCGTGCACAGTTCAGAGGAAATAGAACTTCCGCGTTGCAAACTAGGCAAGGAGCACGGAAAACAGCTGTGGAGCGGCATTCAATCTGCCGCCCCTGATCAGCTGGGCTTCGGAAGCAGAGATAAAGGTCAGTATAACCCGGGGTGGGCGGGCGGGCCCACTTTCACGGATATAGAGAACCAGTTCTCTCTCAGCTTGGAGTCAGAGCTACCAGTTCTAAAGAACCGGTCCGAACCGGCAGCAACCCACCACTGGTCCTAAGTCACTTTTTTTAGCGTAATTGTAACTTTGAACAGTCATTAAATGAATGGTCATAAACAGAGGACTTCTGATAGTTTAGATTGGGTCTGACCAATGCAGAAGGAAACAGAATGATTATCTTCCGTCAATTGGAAATTACTGTTAAAGTTAAGCTAATATTGCTATGCCTTTTTTGTAACCAAATCACATTACTGATTCATATTCAGTGAACTATACAATAGATTTTCCAGATTTGGAAGTAGATTACAAATTCCAGAGATGCTATTTCAGGAGAAAACACTGAGAGATTGTTATTGTTTCTATAATAAACAAAGCTAAGAGCAACATATTATTGCAGTGATTTTGCTGATATGTAACATTTTCAGAATGTGCTGAATTAACATATTCACTTTGAATTTGTTAAAATGTGTTCACAGCATTCTCTCAGTAACACTGATCTAACCCTATGAACAAAAATGTTGAGGCCTCACGATGCATTCTTAATTATTTTAAAAATCCATTTTGTTTTGCTACTTTCCCCAAAGAAAACTATTGGAAGAAATATTTTGCAGCTCACTGTAAAATATGTATGTAAGTATGGATCATCTTTAATAAATCAATTAACAAGCACGTTTCTGACTCATTTGTTTAATTGGGTTCTCTTTATTTAGATTTAAAACTTGGGCGGGGAACAGATCACGTTTTAGGGAGTAATTATACAGAAATACTGAAAATTCAAAAGAGTTCACAAACTTAAGTACCGATGTACACATGGACATGACATTTTTGACTATGGTCAAAATGTCTTTTTTGTGAAGGAAGATGGAAGTGATGTGTTAATTCACAGAGCACTAGAAGATATGTGAGCAGTTGTTTGAAACAAGGCACAAATTGGCATCATTTTATTCACCCTGTGTTTGGCTACTTGAGCTGCATAGCTACTGACGTGTTGCCTGCTAGGTCTGTAGTTCCACACATATCAGAAACACAAGCCAGAAAGTTTTGAGATGTACAGAGGGTATGGGCATTACCAAGCAGAGAAACTATGCTGTGTAGATGTATACAACATATCCAGTCTACCAGTGAACTGCGTACTGTCCACTTGCAAAATCAAAATGCTTGTGAAGAAAGTTGAATGTGAAACTATGAGGAAGTGTTTTCGTCAATGTATGTTGCAGTTAAAATGGAAAGTAAGGCAAGGGCTTGTCCTTTAGTAGTGTAGTATAGATAGCCATTGTTTAACTACTGCTTTGGATAGCAATTGTTTAGTTACAAAGGTGATGAAATGTTTATGTTGGCATATCTGGAAATCTTTTCCCCTGCTCTCCTCTTATAAAGGTCTCCCCCCCCCCTGCTGGAAACCACATTCCCTCAAATATATTGGGGCTTGCATGGATGATGCCAATTCATGGATGAAGTCAAAAGTTGGGCACCCAGTCTCTCTTGTGCAACCTTTTATTCTCTTGGTAGCACAAGACTGTATAGAAGCACAAGATGTTTCGGACCAGAAATCGTTTCTTTCAATAGTGATTTGAAATTAGCCAAAAGCTGCATGAAAGTTGACTGAAGGAAGTCTGCGGATTTGTCTATGGAGATTCTCAATCACCCAGGTCATGGTTGAACCAAAGGTGCTTTTTCAAAAGGCAACTGGACTTTCTGGTTATTCTTTGAAGATGTTTCGCTTCTCAACCAAAAAGCTTAAGTTGAAGAAGCTTCTTGGATAAGAAGCGAAATGTCTTCAAAGAAAAACCAGAAAGTCCAGTTGCCTCTTGAAAAAGCACCTTTGGGACAAATCTGTGGATCAGACATGGCTTGCTTGCACTTATCTTGAAATAACATATATTTTTTTTAATTTTTGGTATTAGTGATACCATATTTATTTATTTATTTATTTATTTATTTATTTATTTATTTATTTATTTATTTATTTATTATTTAGTTATCACACTAACTAAATGCAGATTAGTTAATGCAATAATTTTTCCCATTGCTACTTATGGCTGCGAAACTGGGACTCTGAAAAAGGTAGATAGGAGAAAGGTGGAAGCCTTTGAACTGTTGTGCTGGAGGTGACTATTACGCATTCCATGGACTACAAAAATAAAAATAAAGACATTCTAGACTGAATCTCACCAAAAATGTCACTTGAAGCCAAGATCGCCAAACAGAGGCTGTCATACTTTGGTCATGTCATGAGAGCTGACTCACTTGAAAAGTCAATCATGCTGGGAGTAATCAGCGGAAAAAGGATAAGGGGCCACCCTAGTACCGGCTGGCTGGACACTATAAAAGAGGACACTGAAATGACCATGGTGGATCTGAAGGAGGCAGTGCAAGACAGAACGGCATGGAGAGTGTTGATCCATAGAGTGGCCGAGGGTTGGATATGACTAAATGGCTGATAATGATGATGATGATGATGTTCATTTTAAAATAATGTTATATTAAAAGGAGAGGAAACAATGGCTCAGATAAAACTTTGGGTGCTGTTTGTACAGTATTTAAACATGAGCCAAATTGATAGAATTATAGATCCATAAATTATAGCACTATTTGTTTGGTTTGTTCATTTTTGGAACTTGTTTAAATGCTTTACTCAACAAGATGTAAATTTATGTTTAAATTTTTCTTAATGTGGAGCTATTCTAATTTTTGCAATTTATACTACCTGCTTTTCTGTATCATCCTTTAAAAAAAAAACCTACAAGATCAAAATAAAAGACATAGGCTGATACGGTTCAGCTTGATCTTTTTTTTTTTTTGAATTCCAATTTGAAAGATGTGCAGTTTAAGACAGAGTTCCCCAACCTTTGCAGCTTTGCAGACCGGCCGGGGGGGGAAGGGGATGGTTCTGCGTGAGCAGCGGGCAAGCGCATGCGTGCTTGCAATTCCATTTGCGCGAGCAGCAGGCACAGCCATAAGGGCAACTGGATTGCCAGGCACCCAAATTTTGTTCATGAGACCATGGGGTCATTGCAATGGCCATAACTTTGGATACAGGTTGTAAGTCCTTTTGTTCAGTATGGTTGTAGTTTTAAATGGTCGCTGAATGTATGATTGTAAGTTGACAACTACCTGTATTAAGGAATAAAGCAGGAACAAACGTGCTTAGAAAGCATAAGAACAAACATTGAAGCATTATTCAACTCGGGTGCTTTTTGTATTTTCTACCGTGCATGAAAATGTTTTGTTGTGGCAATATGTGAATCACATCTTGTAAGGTAGCTCTGTTTTTTTGAGGATGGTTCCCTTGAACATTATGATTGTTGACAGAACAGAATGCCATTCATTTTTCTTTTTAAAAAAAAAATATTTGCATTGAAAATGAAAGAAAACCAATGATATTAGTTTGTTGAGAAGTGATGATGAAAAAAAAACCTATTGATCTTAGTTTTATTGCTGCAATAGCTTTTTATAAGGGGAATTAGACACACCAGAGCTGGTGCAGAATTCATTGCCGTAGTGGTCATTAAATGAGGAAGAAAGTGGGTGGCGGAGGCAATGCCTTCTCAGATTGAGCACCTCATATTTATCCAATTGATTCTGTGTGTCTCTTTCTCTTAGTCTTTCACATTTCCTTCCTTCCTCCCTCCCTCCCTCCCTCCCTCCCTCCCTCCCACCCTCCCTCTCCCTCTCCCTCTCCTTTGACAGAAGAAATTTGATTCAAAAGTTTGTTGTCATTTCTCCCTTTTCTCTCTCCTCGCTCTCTCTCCTGTAGAGTATAGAGTCCTGAAAACAGGTTGAGCAAGTTAAGGCATTAAAAAGATCAGTCTTTGGCTGTTGAATGAAAGCCTGTTGTGTGTGAGTCACATACTAAATGAAATCTGCCTTCAAAGACTATTTTACTGCCTAATTATATATACACAAAATGTAGCTGTCTGTTTCAATCAGATCATAGGAAAAGAAAGAAAACTCTTTAAGATGCAATTTTCATGGTTTGTCATAACCTTCCAATACACACTGCCAATGCAAAACAAGGAAATACAGCTGCAGGGTCCAGATAAGACTACTGTAATTGTTTTTTTTTTAATTATTATATTCTAAAGATATTATACTTCACATTCAGGGGAAACTATGACCTTTTAAAAAAAATTCCTCTTTTAAAAAGAAAGGCTTTTGATGTTCATCTTCAGATAATCAGTCAATGAAATTTTTATTTTATTTTAGAATAATTTTGGAGAGTAGTTTTCCTGATGGTGCACCTTCCGTTTTAACTTATGTTAGGAAGTGAGTGTTCCTATTCATTGGAGAGGTTTATTATCATATATTGAAAGATATTAAAAATAATGAAGTCAGTATATGCAATTAATTTTTGATCACTCCTGCATTCTTCATATATTGATGGACGTACAGTGGACATTCCATACCACTTTATTTTCTGTCTGCGCTTATTCATTCTGCAGCTCATTTTTAAACATATTTATTTAGAAATATCCCTCACAATGTTAGATCTTTGTGTCTTCACTCTCAAGAACATGAGCAGAGGATTACAGCTTTTGATTCTTTTGACTTCTTTTACCTACTGAACCGTTGAAATTAATAGGACTTCAGAGGAAAAAATGTAGAAGGTTGCACCATGAGCTTTAAAATAATGTAGCTAAATACACTTAAAGTAGCTTTTAAAGAAACAAATGGGTCTTCAAAATGGAAGTGATACATAAATATATATTCTGGTTGGAAGAGCTCCCCCAAAGTAGGCTATCATCATGCTCACTGATCTCATCAGTGAGCACACAAGTATGACTTCTAAAGCTGATCTCAAACTACAAGAGGTTAGTTCAAGTATTATTCCAAGATGTCTTGGTACAATAATGCTTAGCAATAGTAACTTGCCAAGGACTAAATAGCAAGTCTCAGAATAAAACAGAATAGAAATGTGTATGTGCTTCTATGGTAGTGTGTTTAAATCTGTGATACTTATTTTTAAGCAAGCATATTAATGCTTGAAATGTGAAATTATTGAAGTTATCTGGCTACCTACCATTCTTTTATATATCTTTTGTAAAATTTCAAGTGAGCCTCTGTAAAGAATGCATAATTATACATGCACTTGTATGTGCACATGCAAATGACATAAATTAATACAAGTAACATACATTTCTCTGTTATAAACTACTCTCTAACAGTTTTTCCTCAATGATGTGTGTCCATCTCTCCAATTAATTTGCTCAATGAGATTTCATTGTATCCTTGTATAAAATCAATGTGAAATAAGAAAAATTCTTGCATTCAAGATAAAGTTAGTACGCTGCAAATAGGATATTTAAAAAAAAATCTGTTCCTGCAAAAACAATTGATATGTACAGATTTCTGTATATATGTATTTACTGATCATATTTATTTATGCCTTTTTGGCAATGTACTCAAATCACTTCAATTTAAGGTAAATGTTTATTATAACACACAAATAGTACAAGGAACAAATGAAAGAGCAAAGGGTTAGTAATGGGTTGAATAATTAAATATGAGTATAAAATCATCTAGCCAAACTTGTTATATCTATAAAACAAAACAAATTTGGTCCTGGTTGGGATGGGGACCATCTGGGAATTCCAAAGCTGTAGATTAGTCTGAAAAGTTGACAAAATACCATTAAAGAAGGCAATGTTGATTCATTTCCATATCATGTCACTGGGAGTTAATCTCACATGAAAGGCTTACAGAATTACTATAAAATATACAAAGGCAAATCTAATGGAAACCCTAATAGAAGTGAACTGAACACTAAGACTTTGCTACTTCATCTCTTCTGGAATGGACAACTGCAATAGATGAAGGTGGGAAGTGGATTGTAAACGTGCTTCACTATGATCATTAGAGAAACTTCAGTTCTTCAGTTGCTAAGGCTGATTTTCCCCCCTAACATTTAGTTAACTATATTGAGCAGTTTTAGATCTGATTAAATTATTTTGCTAATTAAAATACTATTTCTTTGTTTAGTTTATTTCATTTAAAATGGTCATTGTTTTTCTGGATATTGATGAAATTGTAGAAAACTTCAAGCTGATAATTGATAATTAATTCAGTATAAATTATATTGAACTACAACTAAATGCATGTAATAATTTTGATTCCTGGAGTTGGGAGCTGACCTGCTATTCTTTTCATAGACAAATTTACATATAATCAAAGTGAGGCTCACAAGGATTACAGGGAAAACATTTTTTTAATTAAAAAAATACATTACAATGTTTGTTTTGTACCGGATGCCCTTAAATCATACCTAGTTCAGATTGTGAATAACTCAGAATAAATTAGAATAAGTTCAAAGATCTAATAAAATAAATGTTAATTAATTGTGATTCATTTAATTCTGGAACCTTCAGTCTAATTCGTGTTTTCTCTTACCATTACATACCCTGTTTCCCCCAAAATAAGACATCCCCTGATAATAAGCCCAATCGGGCTTTTGAGTGCATGGTAATAAGGCCAAGCGCTTATTTCAGGGTTCAAAAAAATATATAAGACAGGGTCTACTTTCGGGGAAA
Source organism: Thermophis baileyi (assembly GCA_003457575.1). NCBI lineage: Eukaryota > Metazoa > Chordata > Lepidosauria > Squamata > Dipsadidae > Thermophis > Thermophis baileyi. The sequence goes on from QLTV01002276.1 coordinate 461,563, forward strand.
CACGGTATTGTTGTCAATGTTGGCCTCAGGTATGTACCTGATAGATTTTAAGCTTAACAAATAGCAGTAAATGCATTTTTTTTACATCTACCTGTGTCATGAGGTCACATAGGGGTGGCGTGCTTCAGATCCCATCTATTAAGGAATCTCATCTGATGGGGCCCAAAAGAGAGCTTTTTCTCCCAAAGCACTAACCCTAACCCTTTGGAATACCCCCCCCCAGAGATTGGCCCCAAGCCTATTGGCTTTTCAGAAGGCTCTGAAAACACAGCTCTGCCACCACACTTGGGGATTTACGGGTGGTACATATATTCAGTATAGCCTGTTTGATGGCTATACTGAATGTCGTGAATGTTCTGTACCTTGGTTACTGATTGCAGTGATTTTAATAGTCTAATCTATTGGGTTTAATATATTTTTCCTTTGCAATTTTATTAATGTTTTTGGTCTTTTAATTGTTGTGAGCCACCCTCATGTATGTAAGATGGGTATACAAACTGAATATTTGAATGAATTAAATTTGATTTTAAATTGTTTAGAAAATGTGTCTGGAATACTACAATCTCCTTGGAAGTTGTAAGTTCTTGGAAAGCAGCTTTTGATTTTACCTTAAGTTGTTCTTCTTCCAGAAACAACTGACATTTGGAGGCTATCCAGATACAATCCAAACTCATATATTCTAGTGCCTAGGTGTGAAAGTTGGTATGAGACATTCTCCACCATAACACAACTTCCAGTATCAGCTAGATCTTTACATAATTACGTACTGTAGACTTTATCACAATAATCCTACATTTTAGGAGTAATTCCTTGCAGGAGTACTTAGTCTCATCTTCATACTTATTTAAACTTTATGTTTCACAGCTGTAGTTATCTGGAACAAGGAATCTCTTTCTTTTTTTTAATGAGCTGTATCAGCCACCAAAGCACAATATATAAACTAAGCTTGGTCATTCAATTGGAGTGTACAGTATGTAGGTACATTTCTCATTCAGAAAGGTCCATCCTAATCATAGTTAAGTCTAAAGATCACTTAATTAACTTGCATTTATTTACAGGCCATTTGTGTTTTGCCTTTCAGCTGTAAAAAAGATCCCCCATGGTGGTTTACAGCAATAAAATATCAGTACAACACTAATCATTCCCTGTAGTCTATTTTCTAATGAAAAGCTGACATTGGAAAGCTGCGCAAAAACTAAAGACAAATCCAAACAGGTATCAAATTCTTGATATACTAACACATTTTTTGAATCTTTTTTTTTCTTCCTTCTTCCTCCCCCTCCCCTTTCTCTTTTACTAAATGTGTAATTTCAGATCCTTTCCACTGGGTTTCTTGCAGGGTTTAATGTACGTGATTAATCTTGACTCGGTGTAATACTGCTAGGAATGTGGCAATGACCTCAGCTGAACACTGGGAAAGTGATTAATGTTACATGAGCAAGGATATTTCTTACTCTGGATGCTGAATAAATACAGACATGCAGTATTCAGTTACAGACCTTTGCTCAATTGAAAATGGGTCCTGGATTCAAAGAATAATGTTTCAGATGACATAAACAGTGTTAGAGGAAACATGGCTCTTGTTGAACAAATGCTGCTTCAAGCTAAAGTTCTAGTGAATATAAAAGATATATGATGCAATCAACAAAATGAGCCATAGTAAGATAAAGCTTTGCAGTGACTAACCATGGATTGAATTTCCCAACACTTTACATTTTGTGAGATAAATGGTTCACCAAAGGTCTCTGTTAAATAAAAGCTTGTCACTTCCTTCTTTCTTTTTCTTTCTAGTAGCAAAATTCTGTCTGTCTGTCTGTCTGTCTGTCTGTCGTTGGCATTTTTTAAAAATGTTTTATGATATGGGAAGACAGGCAAACAGTTGCTATGATTGTCAAATGATTTAAATCAAGTAGAGAAAATGCAATAAAACACTGTTTCCATGGCAACACATTGTAACCTACTACTTTTGGATTATGAGCCAACTCACATCTATGATTATTACTTGTTGACAGATATAAATTCACCCTAAAAGCATTAATTTCACAGGGAAAAAAACCTGAATGTTCAGCCACAATATAATATCATTTAACTATTTCTGTGGCACAACTGGAAAGCACCAGTTTATGAAGCCATTCTAATACTCTTGTGTTAATAAAGTAAATAAAAACATTTCATTTTTTTTAAAGAAATACACTGCAACAAATATAGACATCTATCTCTATGTCTATTGATAATTGAAATATATTCTTCTTAAGAAATAGAAGAGATGAAATTGTCAATAACACTTTAAAAAAACCAAATCTTTGAGAAAATTGAAAGTGAAGCATTAATAAGCATTGGGTTAAGATGAATCTCCTTATATTTACAAAAAGCTTATATTCTACTCTTGTATCCTTGATATCAATGCAAAAGAAAAAAAATTGAAAAAGTCAGTTTGCTGCTTTGACTATGCTTTGATTTTATTAAAAAGTGTGCAGGTCGTGATGACAAAAGTAATTTTTAAAAATATTTGTCAACTGTCTTCATTATTAATCAAAACAACTACAAATCTTTTTTAAACTATTCATTATTTAATTGTTACTTATTAGGAGGGTATTAAAACTAATATGGAAAAGAATTATACAACAGCTACTTCTGAAAATGATCTCCTATGTATTGTGAGTGAAAAGGGAGTAGAGGAGACAACAGAGATGAATCCATGGCTGCAGGTGACTGATGGGGCAAGAGCCAAATGGGCTCAAACACATTTCCTCCAGCTTCAGATTATAGCTGAGCAAAATGGGACTTATGAATAGTTCAACTACATTTTAGAATTCACATCCAAAATATTCTAATCAAATATTATATTTTTAATGTGACAGAAGATAAAAATTATTCACTGTCTCATTGACTGAAAATAATTTTAATCAGTTTAAATCTAGCTTATTTTTATATTTTCCTACCCATTTTCCTACCCATTGCCAACCTTTTTTGAAATGTGGCCTCTGCATTTCACTTATAAATAAAGTGGGGCCTTTCTAAAAAAAAAAAACAGTTTCAAAAGATTTTGGTTACTTAAATTTATTAGCCACCCAACTTCAATGGATTCTGGAGGGCATGCAAAACAAAACAGGGACCATTAAACAAATAGCAAACATCAGTCCAGGCCTGTGACCAAGCCCAGGTTTTCAGAACTTTCCAGAGCCCTAGGAAGAGAGCCCTGTCCAGTATTTCTGGGGAGGGTCTAGGACTTTTAGGCTCCTACTGTTGGCCGTGCCTGCTTCTCCTTCAGGGTTCCGCCTCCGCCCATTCTCCACCAGCTTTTCTCCTCGGCTGGCCCGCCCCCATCCTTTCGCACTGGTCAATGGGCCTCGGTCCCAGGCCCTTCGGTGTGGCCCATTCGCCGAAATACGGTTCGCCCTGGGCTTTTGTGCGCACGGGACAGTTCTCCTTCCCTCTCTCCTTCTAAGGCTAAGATACCCACCTGAAACAAAAACTCCTTTGGATGAAGTTGGGTTATTTACAGCCCCCCCCCTCCGCTCTTCTCTTCCTGTTCGGTGTCAGGGAGGCATGATCAGGTACAGGGGAGCTTCCACCCCTCCCATTCCTTCTACTAACAAGCGCCTGAGGCCGTTTGGCTGCAGCACCTCCCCCAAAGCCTCCCAGCTCCCAGCCCCTACATCGATCTTGCTGTGGCTTCTGGCTGCCAGCATTGGCAGCCAGCCGATTGGCTGGCGGCAAACTGTCCCATGCGCCCAAAATCCCGGGGTGAACCGTATTTCGGCAAATGGGCCACACCGAAGGGCCTGGAACGGAGGTGCCGAGGCCCATTGGCCAGGGTGAAAGGATGGGGGCGGGCCAGCCGAGGAGAAAAGCTGGAGGATAATGGGCAGAGGCAGAACCCTGGAGGAGAAGCAGGCGCGGCCAATGGTAGGAGCCTAAAAGTCCCATTCCGTTCTGGGGAGATACTGTTGCAGAAGGTGGGAGCTCCAACAGAGAAAGCATCATTCTTTGATTTCACAAGATGTTAACCTTTAATAGAGGAGACCTGGAATGCGCCCACTCTGCCAGAAGATGCTGAGTGGGCATAATGGATTGTAGAAAAAGCAGTTCCTCAGATATCTTAGGCCCTATGACATATACGGCATTATAGTTAATAGTACCTTGAATTGCACTTGATCTAATAATTAGCAATAGCAATAGCAATAGCAGTTAGACTTATATACCGCTTCATAGTGCTTTACAGCCCTCTCTAAGCGGTTTACAGAGTTAGCATATTGCCCCCAACAATCTGGGTCCTCATTTTACCCACCTCAGAAGGATGGAAGGCTGAGTCAACCTTGAGCCGGTGAGATTTGAACCGCCGAACTGCAGCTAGCAGTCAGCTGAAGTAGCCTGCAGTGCTGCACTCTAACCACTGCGCCACCTCGGCTCTCTAATTGTATATGTATGTGATATATTGATTAAAAAGTCTGGTTTTAAGGTTGAGGAAAAAGGTGAACTACTTGGGGGTTATATTGACAAATACAAACGCAAAACTGTTTCAAAGTAACTATGTGCCTCTTTGGAATGATATCAAAAAGGATTTATTAAGATGGAATAAATTGCATTTATCATTATTGTGTAGAATTTCTGTAATTAAGATAAACGTTTTACCAAAGATGCTTTTTTGTTTCAGACATTACCAATACTTGCAAGTGATACTCCATTTAAACAATGGCAGAAGCAGGGGTGAAATGCTACCAGTTCGGCCCGATTCACCGGTAGTAACAAATGCTTCTGGTTCGCAGAACCTAAAAATGCTTTTAAAAAGTAAAAAAAAAAAAAAAAGATTCCGACGATCGGGCGGCACAGCTGATTGTTCACAGCTGATGAACCTTTTTTTTACTTTTTAGAAAGCATTTTTTACTGCCTATTGGCT
>QLTV01002276.1:466469-498173 GCA_003457575.1 Thermophis baileyi
CTCTCTTCACCTTCTCTTTGATCTCTCTGTCTCTCTGTGAGTTTCCTGCTTGTTGCAGGGGCCATTTTGTGTGAAGTCCAGCTGCTTCTGCATTGTGTGTGAGTCAGTTGTATAGGAGTCAGTTGTGTAGCTTTTGTGTTATTTTTGTGCAAAGTGTGATAGTTGGTTTTTGAGCTCTTTGTGGCTCTCTGAGGTTCCTGCTTGTTGTTGCAGGGGCCATTTTGTGTGCTTTTGCATTGTGTGTGGGTCAGTTGTGTAGCTTTTGTGTTGTTTGTGTGTGAAGTGTGAAAGTTGGTTTTTGAGCTCACCCGGTCACATGAGCATGACCACCAAGCCACGCCCACCCAGTCACATGACCACCAAGCCACGCCCACCAAGCCACGCCCACAGAACTGGTAGGGAAAATTTTTAGATTTCACCACTGGGCAGAAGGATATTTCCAAGTTCATATGGCAAGGGAAAAACCAAGAATTTGATATATAAACTTTTGCAAGATGCTAAGGAAAGAGAGGGTTTGGGTCTACCAGATTTGACATTGTGTCATTTTTAATAACAGAAGTAAAGATCTTCAAGAGGGTACTTGGTTTTGCTAAGATTTGCTCAAAGCATCCTCTTAAAACTGCTTTATGAAGCAAGGTGTTCTCCTTGATCTTAAGAGCAAAAAAACAGGCAGGTTACATTGTTTGCAGTCTGCTTAGCAACTCATCAGTCGTTTCCACACAGCCTCTCCTGGCTTTGGGAAGTGGTAGAAACCATAAAAGAAGCTGTCAGGAAACCATCATCCCCAGGTGCTCCTAGAATCTACCATCATTTGCAAATTCTGGGAGAAGCTTCTGTACATGAACAATATATACATAAAAGTCTTCTCAGGATTTTATAATTGCTACAATAAGCTATGAGAAAGAGGTAAATAATGATAAAGAGACTTGAGAGTGAAACAGATTACTTCTTAAGTACCACCATACTCAAAATGCCATATAGCCGTGATGCCGAACCTATGGCACGTGTGCCACAGGTGGCACGCAGCACCCTCTCTGTGGGCACATGAGCCGTTGCCCCAGTTCAGCTCCGCCACGCATGTGTGCCAGTGGTGGGATTCAAAAATTTTTTACTACTGGTTCTGTGGGCGTGGCTTGGTGGGCGTGGTGTGGCTTGGTGGTCATAGCTTGGTGGGTGTGGCAGGGGAAGGATACTGTAAAATCTCCATTCCCTCCCCATTCCAGGGGAAGGTTACTGTAAAATCCCCATTTCCTCCCAATCAGCTGGGACTCGGGAGGCAGAGAATAGATGGGGGCCAGACTAGTCAGAGGTGGTATTTACCGGTTTTCCAAACTACTCAAAATTTCTGCTACCGATTCTCCGAACTACTCAAAATTTCTGCTATTGGTTCTCCAGAACTGGTCAGAACCTGCTGAATCCCACCTCTGATGCGCATGCACCTCCCGCCGGCCAGCTGGTCGTCAGGTCTCTGCCGTGCATGCACAGGGCACGTGCATTGCATTTTGGGGGTTCGGGCACGCGCTCGCGCACTTTGGGCACTCAGTCCGGAAAAGGTTAGCCATCACTGCCATATAGTGATTTTCTAAAAAAAAAAAAAAACCAAACCCAAACCTTCCATAATGTAACACTATGGAGAATTTTTTATTGATACTACAGGATTTTTTTTAAACTTGAAATACCATTGCATTTTCCTATTGAGTTTCTCCTTCACTATAGTCATCTTGTGCTTTGTCCTAAATATCCTTAGGCTGAAGAGCAACTTTTGAATATGCTACATAAATAAATTGCAGTTTTTAAAAGAATAACCAAGCATCATACTGAATTGTGAAGTTTTGTAGTATCCATATCATGGGCGGCAATTCAAAGATACTATCTATTGTTCTAGCCTTCTCTCCTTAAAAGCTAGAGGGCAAAAAATGTCAGTGCTAACAGTATTGGCTCACCTATCAGAAGAGTGAGCGAGATAGTATAGCTTCACTAGATGCTTATCAATAATTTAATGGTATATCTTCACTTGAAATGTGAAATCAAATCAAATCAATGGTTGTGCTAACAGTATTGGCTCACCTATCAGAAGAGTGAGGGAGATAGTATAGCTTCACTAGGTGCTTATCAATAATTTAATGGTATATCTTCACTTGAAATGTGAGATCAAATCAAATCAGTGGTTGTAAAATGGGTTGTATGAATATATTGGGAAATGCTTTGTCTTCAAAACTAGAACTGATTTAAAATAGAAACACTTCCAAATAACCTGGAGCTTTTGCATTCAAAATGGGTGTTTCAAATTCAAGGCAATTGAAATTGAAATATTTTGCTCATTCCTAATTCATTTTCTACTTTTCTTCTTTACTAATGTGACAGTTGATTCTTATGTACAATAGTACATAAAAGTGTCAAAATTGAACAGTTGTGTTGGGTACAAATATAAAGAGCCAATGTTCCACCCATCCTAATACTTATCATTTGTGACTGGATGTGTGTTACAAAGACAACTGCTTTATCTTTGGAATAGAATCAGCATTTTTCAACGACTCAGGGCTATGCATACCACCATTCCCTCTGACGTTTCTCATAAAATGTGTGGAGTTTATAAAGATAAGTACAAAGCATAAAATCATATATCTAACTGAATGCAGATGTGTAAACACAGCTGGCCATGTGCCTAAAATAACTAATTATATTCAGGAGCGTGATGCTGAAATCTGGTGAGATATATAAAGTTAACCAACTCATTGTATAGCAAATAATATACCATTGCCTCAAGAATCTTGAAACAAGTCTACATAGTTATTAGTTCATTTCTGGCACCTGACCAGCAGGTCTACTACAGAGCTCAATATAGCACACACACCCCTAAGATTTGATTTTTCTCCCTCTTAGAAAAAAGCAGATTTGTAAGATTGATGGCATCCCGTCAAGGTGGTTCAGACAGGAAACCAAAACTATGAGTACCAACTATATTGAAAGGATACGTTGACACAATCTTGCAAGTTTGAAAGCACTTTTCTCCTCCCTTGCTTTTACTTTCCAGAGAATTAGGGAGGGTCTCTTATGAGATGCTTTTCTTCACCCCATTCTTTCTTTGGGCTACAGAGCAGAGATATCTCGTCTGATTGTTGCTCTGGCTGTGGCTCTTCCACCTGTCTTTCATGCTAACATTTGCCATCATCTACATCAAAGCCCATTACAGTTGGCCAGTTGTCACTACATGTAATGTAGACTGAGACTTTTCATAGTGCAGCTGAAGGACTACTTGGTGATTTTAAGTTGATTTAAGAGGGAAAGAGTGCTGCTATCCAAAAATGAGTAGTGGATCCTTTTGGAAGCTTCAAAATGTGATGGGGAATAATGGCAGTAGTGGATATTGGGAAACAATGACTAATAACTATTACGGACTATCAGCTCTTCAAGGTGGGGAAGAAACAGAAACAGCAAGATTTCAGAAATATTCTTTATGGTTATAGAGTAAAATAACAAACTCTTCAAAGCCTGTCTGAGTTTCTCTGCACCACACACCTTATACCCGTGATGACGAACCTATGGCATGCGTGCCAGAAGTGGCACGCAGAGCCATCTCTCTGGGCATGCCAGCCATTGCTCTTCTGAGTTCATTTGTGCCAGCCAGCTGGTCTTCGCCCGCACATGCATGCCAGAAACTGGAAGACCAGGTGACAAGTGCACATGCGCATGCCGGAAACTGGAAGCTTAGCTTCCCGGCACACGCATGCATGCCGGGGGACTGCTCTTCTGGTTTCTGGCGCTCCCGCGCGTGCACATTGGGGAGCTGCTCTTCCAGTTTCTGGTGCTCCCCCGCGCACGTGCACGCTCCCGTTTAGGCACCGAAAAGGTTTGCCAACACGGCCTTATACCAAACAAAATCAAGGCAAAATTATTTTATCAATTTATTTTATTAATCTTTTAGGATTTTTAAATTCTATTTGCTTGTTTATTTTCTTTTTAATTTTTTTTTTGCAAGTTAATTCATTTATTTGTTGGGCAACTATATATTGCTTGTTTTTAATTTGCCTTTTTACATTGTTTTCTTTATATTTCTTTCTAAAAATTGCGCTGATTAGGATTTTTCACTCCAGATGCTTTGTAGATTCTTTTGAGTTTTATGCAGTAAGTTGTGGATTTTCCCAGTAACTTGGAGGCAATTTTACCATACATCTTGATGAGATCTGGAACTAAAAGATGGTGAAAATGTTGGATAAGATTGTTTCCAAGCAAGCTTTCCCTGGTTTATCAAAGACCTCCTAGAGATGAACTAAAGATACCCGCAGTGATGATGGCAGAGTACAAAGAGTAAACAAGGCTAGACACATGAGAAGATGGTATACACATTATTGAGTCAAGCAAACATGTAAATAAATTATACTTACTGAATTACTAAGTTAAGTCATGATAGGAGAAATTAATTTAAATTATTGAAGAAAAACTCCACTTGCCAATGCAGAAACAAGACAAACTTGTTTGATGAAGTATAATAGTTGCTTCATAATGGCTACACAACAACTAATAAAAAAGATTGGAAAAATAAGATTCATGAAGCTGTCCATGAAGCTGTACTTTTCTTAAACCTTCTAAGTTAGATAAACCTGTTATTACACAGGAGCAATGACTGATGGTTTTTATGCCTTAATAACTAGAAAGCAGTCAACATTCTAATTCAGCTATGTTGATTTGTTCATATGAAATGGAAAGTATGCCTTCCTCATAAGACACTCAAAATACATAGTGGAATGCTTTTCGCATTTTTGAAAAGTTTCTAGGTACTTGGAAGAAACAGACTGCACCCAAAGTAGATCTGTGAAAGTTCAAAAAGGCAAACAGTTTATAAATATTTTTGAAAGTAGGAAAGTGTTACTTTTACTAAAAAAACACTCGTAAGTGGACTCAATTATAAACTAAGCAATAAATTCTTACTGAACTTGATTTTCATTGTGCATGGCATACCCTGACATTTGTCATCTATATCTAAAGGAGGAAAAAAAGACATCAGCTGAAAGAAATAACACTGCATTGATTAATGTATTGTTACAACTCAGCCTTTGAAAATAGCTGACTATAGGCATGAAAATTGAAAACTATTTTTTGATGGATCTTATTTTGGGTACCCTGTGAGAATAACAATGTGGTACATATGCCAGGCTGTATGTCTGACCACTTTTTGCCTGTCTTCATTTAAAGGACAACTCCAGAAGCTCTAATGTGCCCCTAAAAACCTGGAGATGTTGCAAGTAAGATGGTTTTTCCTTTATTTCCAGAAACATGTTACTCCATTCCAGATGAATGGCATGTCAGTGTTCAATACTGAAATGAAGCAGCAAATAAAAATATTTTATTATAAAATAAGCCTTAGGTAAAAAAAAATTTAAATGGTAAAAAAGCTATGAGATAAGGCATGTCATCTTGTGTTTGCATCCCTGCTATTTTCCTGGCATTATTAGAGAGAAATTAATGACAAAATCATTAATGACAAAATCTGCCATTGCATTACTTTATTTTTTTCTAGCCAATCTAGTCTGCAATGTTGGAATTTCCAGGTTCAGCTTTTCCAAGTACTAAGCGAAGTAGTTTAACATTTAGTCTGTAACGTGGAAGATTAATATATACATTAGATCTCTTTTCTTGGATTTAAAATGGTATGGACCATCATGGACCACATACTGTATGTTGCTAGGCTTTTTCTGCTGGTTACCAGAATTAACACTTCTTAAAATCACACACAAACACTCACAACTTCCCACCTCTCCTGGCACTCTAAAAAATACAAACTGTGTAAATCTCAACCCTGTTCACTTGCACTGCATCATTGCCTAACCCTACCACCCAAAAATTCAAAAAAGAAACAATTCCTAGTTTAAGGAAAAGGTACACAAGATTTTATTATTAAAATTAAGATGTTCTCATTAGAATAAAAGAAAGCTTAGGAGTTCAGATTATTTAAATCAGATAATATAAATCAAATACTTTGCAAGAAAGCTACCTTTTTTTTTTCTTCAAATTCTTGTGACTTTGCCAGCTGGCAAGAATTCATTCAAGATACCTTATTTAGAGCTTGTATTGGGCATTGTGAAAAAAGAAAAAACAAGTCTTCCAAACTAAAATAGGATTAGCATTTTCTTATGTGTAGTGCTGCATCTAGGACAGAGTAGTGCTGCATCTAGGACAGAGGTCTTCAAACTTGGCAACTTTAAGACTTGTGGACTTCAACTCCCAGAATTCTCCAGCCAACATAGCTGGCTAGAGAATTCTGGGAGTTGAAGTCCACAAGTCTTAAAGTTGCCAAGTTTGGGGACCCCTGATCTAGGATAAGGAGAAATCATATTGAATTATGGTATTTTTTACTGAGTTTATCTTACCTGCATATGTTATAACTACACAAAGTGCACACTTTCTATTGTTTAGCCACCAACACTACCAACATGGAACACATGGAGTAGAATACATGAAGGAAGTGGATATGCAGCTTTGCATATGCAGAGACAGCAGCTTCAGAAGCAACTGGGTGAGCCTAGAAAGAGATGGCTGCTTTAATTACTCTACTGTTTAATCACTAGCATGCCTACAGGTATGCTGAAGCCTTCTTTCTGAAGAGATGCAAACCTTGTTTTCTCAGATCCCTACATGCGTGAATAAGTGTCCTCCATACAGCTGTATACCAAGGGGGACAGGGAGGCACCCCAGTGCAGGCAGTAAGAGGGGGTGCTGCCAAAGACAGTTCACACTGGGTGTGAAGTCTGATCACTCTTGCCCACACACCAATCAGTTATTTGGCAGTCAGAGGCAGCACAGCAAGGATAGAGTAAAAAAAAAAAAAGGCATGCTTCCAAGTGCAGACATCTGGTGACTGCTGGTTTGTAGTCTGGTGCCCAAACCACTACATTAAATTGGCTTTCAGCAATGAAGAAGGGAGAATGTTCAAAAATGATCTGTTCCAGGTATCAAGTATACTAGATAGCCCTGACTACATCTGTACATCTGATCATCTGCTGCAAAGAAGAGTTTGCAGTATAATTGTGGCTTTCTTACTTTCTTTGTGCAAATCTCATCATTTCCTTAAATGAAGAAGCAGCTCTGATTGTTGGATTAACTAAAGGGACTTAGTTGCCGCACATTTTAATGTCGGAAGTTGAAACGAAACAAAAGCTACTATTCTTCTTGTACTATTCAGACACTTGTTGTTACTTTCATTGACCCCTTCCCCCTCCTGAGGGCTCAGGGTAACTCCTAAATGAAGTGACTTCATGTACTGTCCGCCAGAAGTTGACTTCTTTACAGAGAATATAGTCTACACACACACACACACACACACACATACAGAGAGAGAGAGAGAGAGAGAGAGAGAGAGAGAGAGGGAGAGAGAGAGAGAGAGAGAGAGAGAGAGAGAGAGAGAGAGTTAATAAAGGAAGTTACACATTGCTTAACAGAATGAGTATTTCAGCAATAAAATATTGCCTTCCTGGCTGGCCAGTTTGAATAAATTGAGTATCTGCTTATTTCTGAAACTGGATAAGTGGCTTTGCTGCTGAGCTGTTTCACATCTTTACATACATACAGTGGCAGGTGGAGATGGATACAGTGATTCAGCTGGGAATAATTTCCAAAAATCTGAATATATGCACAAATCTCCTTGAGAATGTGTTGGTTGGCTGAAATTCCTAACACATTGTTAAAAATGGAATACACTTTTGACCGTTTTGCTCTTGGCTTGCTTTTGATTTTAAGGGATGTGAAGCATATGTCTTAACCACGAAAACCTGCTTCCCACCATCAAGGGCACATTCTTTTAAAATTCTGTCAAGTTAGAAACATCCAGTTTTAGCATGCATGTCAGTAATCTCTTGGTGCTCATTATTTAGCCTGAGAAGAGCTTACATTAATAGCATTTTTGTCATTCATGATTCCTGTGTCCCACTTAATTGCAATTTATGTATTGCACCTAATTTCAGACAGATATATAACCTGGCCCCCCACCTCCACAAGAGCCATGCCTATTACCAACCATGAGAGAAAGATTCACTTAAGTTATTGTCTTTTGGCTTGGAGAAACGATTAAATTCTGTTTTTCAGAAAAGAAAGTGACAAATGAGTTTCCTATCTATGGTTTCTTAGAGACCAGAGTTGAATTTTCTACATGGAATGCCCTTGAAGTTTTGTGGTGTATAATTTTGTTAAATAAATGAACAAATGTATACCTATGGGATTTTCAAAGCCTATAACTTTCTATATGGATATCCAGGGAAGGACACAAATGTGACTCACATTTGGCCTTTTGCTTCATGTAACCTCTGCTCTAATGCGAAGTATGTGAAATGTAGGTATAAACTACTAGTAAACCTATATTATCTTCTTAGAAGCTTAATGCTTGGGACAGAGATGGGAAGCTATTAGCAGAAGGAGAAAGAAACAGAGCAACTGAAGTAATGAAGTCTCAGAAAGAGAAGAAAAAATAGGAATATCACTTATGATCTGATGTCACCCTTGCTTTAACCCCAGTCCTAATTGGCACATGGCCCTGACAGATTCAGGTTACCCCATCCCCCCAGAGTTATCATGCCTTTAACTCTTTCATTGCCACACTTGACTTTCAGCTTTTTTTAAAAAAAAAAAATACTTATCTACCTTGTTCAAGTTTAATCTGTTTAATTGCTAAAAAAATTCTTTGGCATGGTGAGTAACTCAAGTTTAAAAGTTAGGTTTGAAGGATTTTCAAAAGTGAAAAATATACTCTTGAAAGCATATAATTTCAATAAAGATAAGACTAGATCTTATTTTGCCTTATAATCTTTGGGAGAGTGGTTAAAATATTCAGTAATTTTTGTATTTGCATTTTCCTTTATGATTTTTTGAAAAAAAAATGCATTAAAAGTGCTGAACATTTGCATTTTTTTCTATGGCCCTGGTTATGAGGAAATTAATTGCTTATATTGCTTACTGCTATTTAGTATTAAATAACATTTTTTAAAATTTATAATTAATATTGGTGGGGAGTCTGGTATGGGGCATTGTCTGGAAGAAAACTGCCTTTTTATTTCACCACAACACTTAACCGAGTTTTAATGTCTTGGCAGTTAAGCAGTGGAGAGGGCACCACTGTTGGCTTTGCATAGGCATCAGTTGGCTTTATCTGGGCCTGGGGGCCAGAAAAAAGCACTTACCCAAGCAGTAATGCAGATCATCAAAGGAACATTTGGGGTAGGTGAGAGAGGCATGAGGCTAGTTGGTTTAGTAACAACATATCTCAAAGGTGCTTTTTCAAAAGGCAACTGGTCTGTTTTTTCCGTGAGGGAGGAAGAAGAAAACGTTTCACTTCTCATTCAAGAAGCTTCATCATTTCTGATGGTGAGGGATCTTGGATAAGAAGTGAAACATTTTCTTCTTCCTCAAGAAAAACAGTCTAGTTGCCTTTCGCAAAAAGCACCTTTGAGACAACTATGACCTGAATGACTGAGAATCTCCACAGACATCTAGTAACAACAGGTCTTGCATATGTAATCCACTTAATACCTATTGCCTACTCTTTTTGTTCTGCCTGATTTTAAGGACAGTGAGATGGCCTTGGCAAAATTTGGATTCCCTCCTTTCTCCATCCAGAATATAATCACAGTCTTTAGTACATTTTCAGATCAAAGCAGAAGTATTGAGTAATTTTATTTAATAAGCAAAGCCAAGTTTAAGAATAATGCTGTATTGTTTCACTTTAATATGTCTGCGAGTGAAGTTGGGGTTGTTGCTGTCTGCTCTTAGCTGCAGTCATATAGACAAGCTTCACCCCACTACTTCCCTCAGGCCTTTATCCATTCCCCAGAACTGCATTCACAGGCAACTGAAGTTGCATTCTAGCTACCTAGCTAATTGAGCCACACCCAGGGGTTTTCAAGGACGTCCAGAGGCAGCCTCACCTCACCTAGTTTTTGAGCTTACAAAAACAAATGCTAAGACAAGTGAGAAGACAGCTGTGTGTATTAGGAAAGGTGAAAGCAAAGGACCAATAAATGAGGAAGTGGAAGTGGCATCTGTGACATTGGCATTTACTACAAATAGAGAAGAGAAGTTTAACTCAGCCGCCAAGATCACAAACTATGGTGAGCAACATACCTTGATGGAAGTCCTGCCTGGAACCAGAGCTTTGCCTGGAGCTCAGACAACAACTAGAAAAGGAACAATCACACTGAAGCAGCACCTTATTGCAACTAGTATAAGAACATTTGTAAAAAAGGCAAAAGTTGTATTCACTTTAAAAACAAAAGACACTTTTGTTTGAACTGAGTATTAATAGACTGAGTATAAAGGGCTGCCTATTAAAGTCATAGTTATGTGACAACATCACATTGCAATGTCTTAAACAGTGAAGTTGACCAAGAGCAATAACCTGTGGTTGGGAAGGTGTGTTGCAATGAAAGATTTTGTAAGATTTGCTACACTGTGGTGTGTCTAGTCCTTGGAGAACAAAGAACCTTCAGAAACTCAGAGGATTTTAAAAAAAGTTGCAATAAAAAGGTAAGCTTGTATTTTTTAACCATTCAGTTATGGAAATAATGTCTCTTTGCTCACTTTTCTTTAAAAAAAAAACAAAAAACAAAACCTAATATAGCACAACTACAGTTGTATATTATCTCCTATTAGAGAAAGAGGTTTTCATGTTATCCCCATGGTTACAAAAACAAGTAGTTTTCCCAAGCCATCCCACATAATGGAGGATGGTTTCATTTCACCTCTATGTGTCTTATGTTTCCCCCACCTCTCATTTACCCTTGCCCTGTTTTGCTAGTTCAGGTGCTTAACCCAAAATTATATTACAGAGGCAGAAATCCGTGATCTGAATCTGAAAGCACTTGAGACTGTGTGCTAACGCAAGTTCCAGATAATCCACCTCCCAGTTTCTTTGGCTGATCAGGATGCTTGGCTGTGACTGACTGACTGACTGAAGGTGAAGTTTTTGCTGGCTGCTTGCCCAGAGAGCTGCTCTGCCTCAAATTCCAGCCACTCTCCAGGAGCTGCCTTGCCTTTAGCATAATGGGCAGCATTCAATACAGCAAGGGGTTTTGTCCACAAGGTCAGAGCGCCTTTCATTCCTGCAATAGTCCACTCATGTAGTTCTTCCTGGGATCTGGACCGAGGGAAGATAGAGGTCAAAAGAGCAATTACATTTCACATGGGCTCCCCAAAAGAAACAGGAAAATGGCAAAAATCTTCATTCCTTCTTACCCCCACCCCACTCCTGGCAATACTACAGAACCTTTCCTGATCATTATTAATACAGGTTTTTTAAAAAAAAAAAAAAAAAAAACACCAAATAAAAAAAAAAAAAGTTTTTAAAAAAAAAAAAAAAAAAAAAGCACCCAGACAACTGCAAATCACAGTGAAACAGCTGTTTCTGTGAAAAGCTTGAAAGCAGGAGAAACCATTTTGTTCTAGTTTGTGAAATAGCCGCTCCCTTCCCCCAACCCCATCCCTTCCCTCTTCTTGGAGATATTTAGCACTGTCAGCATATTATAAAGGAATGTAAATGAGATGCACAGAGATATTACCAGATCCACTGAGCAAAAGCTATTAATTATGTTAAAAAAATGTTAACCCTAGAAGACTATTGAAAAAGCGATTGTGCTAATTTTTAGACTGTAATCAGTCCCTGCATTAGCATAACGGTATTTATTTAGCATTAAGACAACAATCTGGAGAATATAATTTACTCAGAAATGTCACTAATTTTCTGCTGGTGCTGTTGTTACACAGCTACCTTGATTTGACCTTACAAACTACCAGACTTAATTACTTTAATGATATTAAGTGTACCACTGACCAGTCTAATATTGTGTACAGTAATTGAAATTGTTCTAGCTGCATAGCTGAGAACTGCAAAAAAAAAAAGATTGCCCCATTCTCTGCATTGGCTTTATTTGTTTTGTTTTACTTTAAATAACTGTTTTAAAGAGAGAAAAAAAATATCCTGGCTAAGCACTGGTGCATGCAACCATTGGCACTTATTTGCTCCAACTGGCTATGTTCTCATCTGATTGGGTTTTCATTCACCACAATGTGCTAGATTAAATTGCAGACATAAATGTTTCATTTAAAGCATTTAATCAAGCCTGTGATTAAATTCATAGAGATTCATAGAGATTGTTAGAGATCGTGGACACTAACACATGACATACACAGAAATGTCAGATGGTCATCATACTTTCAGTAAGGTAATCAGTGGCAAAAATAAAATAAAGAGGAGGGAAGGTGAAACTGTGGCACTATAAAAACACTCCATCCTATAGATAATAACAAACAGATTTTTACCATAGACGGATGTAATAATTACATGCCACATTCCAAATTCCATAAACAATGTTTTTTTTGGACTAAGGGCTTTTGAGTAGCATATCACTTAAAAATAATGGGCTAGCCCCAAACAAAAAAGTATTGATTTAATTTGTACTTTATACAATTTTATTGTATATTTAATATTTGCTCTCTGCAAATAAAAACAATTGAAATTTATGGAAATATTCTGAAGAATATCCTTAATTGTTTGGGGGGGGAGTTATCTGATCTTGGAGCTATTTGTTTTATCCCACTTTTCTTTAAACACAATGTCTTTCATTTTATCTTTTAGACTCTAACTGTCTGGCTCAAAACTATTCACTTCTTTGTTTCTGACTATACAAAGCAAATATGGCTCTTTTCCATAGTTAATAAACAAAAGCTGTGAATATAAATGTCTCTTATTAAACAGCTTGTATGCTTTAATTCTTCTTCTGAAATACCGTTAGCACTGAATGAATTATGATAAATATGTATTTGTTGATGCCATCTTAAACTACTAGATTATCAGTCAGTCTCCTGGTCTAGACCAGCCATCCACAATAACAATTCTTGAATATATGATGGTGGAGATGATGGTAGTTAAAAACCAATATATCAGTGGGCACCAGTTTGGAGAAGGTTGGTCCAAGTGTTTTCACCAGTACATATTTAATCTAGGCACAGATGCAATTTTGCAAACACGACGAATGCAATTAGTGATTAGCAATGCCCACAATACCAACTGCTTATTTAATGTATTTACAAATGCATACAATATATCTTCAATATTGCTACTCCAGATAGATTAATGGATAACTTAAAAAACCACACAAATGCACAGACTTTAAACATTTTTAAAACCAATAAAAGATCAAGCAATAAAACACCAGAAAAGCAAACACAGCAAAATCAATGGAGAAAAATAAAAACCTAATTCAGTTTTAAATTCCAAACCCTCAGAAAAAGTTCTGCAGGGAAAGGCCAGAGAATAAAATTCTTGTTTACACATTCAAGGTACTTGACTTAATGGCCTAGCTTTCCAAGTACATAGCAATCTGCTTGTCACGTTTCAAACATTTTCAAGAGACCCAGACAAGAAATCCTCCTTGATGCTTCTGTCTATTCTGAATAGAAGGAAATTTCTCCCACTTCTTTAACTTTTTGTTTTCCAACTTGCTGAAAAGTATAAATGCCCTATTCATCTATTGCTTCTGTCACTAAATAATAATCAGGTATGATTTTAAAACTGGCCAGTATTTGTTGCATAAAGCAAAGAGGGATAGATGACTGGTGGCTTTTGAGTAACATTTGGTTCTCAGTCAAATTTGAAAAACCTTCTCAGATTTCTCTGTGAGCTGTCTTCCCTCCCTTCCCAATCTCTGCATTGAACAAGAGAATACTAAAAAGAGAGACAGCTGCAAGAAACACCAGCCAGAGGAAAAATGGGAACCTAACTTACTTTGTCCTTGCTCATCACTTGCTTCATACCTGTTCTCAATCCTATGCTGTTCCTGAATTCTGCAGCATTAAAAAGTTAGCTGCTTGTTGCATTCTTTCAGGTTGAAGTTTAACCTGTGAACTTTGGAGTTCCTCTTACTCAGGATGAAATGAGACCTCATAAGTCCACTGCCTTGTGTGATAGGTAGGTGTGATAGGTAGGTGAGTAGGCAGATAGGTGGATGGATGGGTGAGTAGGTTAGATGACCGAAAGGTAGACACATCGTCCTGGAGACAGTATATGAGAAACTGAGTAATGTGGCTGAGGACTATCTGTTTGTAGTGGCTATCCCTGATTGCCAGGCTCAAAAATTATAGATTCCATGTAGTATGTTTGTACCAATTCTGCTTTGCTTTCCTGTAGAAAACATTACAATATTCTAATCAGGTTATCAGAGCATAGATAGGGCCCTTATATCTTTTGTCCAGGAGACGCCACAAATAGTTCACCAGCTTGTGAAAGGAAGATACTATGTAAAACAAATTATGTTTGAACTGCCAGTGACAGAACTGGATTTAGCAGTACTTCCACGCAGAGGGCTGACCCATTTGGATAGAACATTGTACCCAGGAATGGTTGACCATCAGCCACAGTGTAATGATCTTGTCTAGATTGCATATACTCTTTAATGTACAGATGTCTATTGGTCAAGACATAGTTTCAAGTACCTGCCCCATCAGCAATCAATTGGACAAAAATGTAACAGCATTATTACAAAAATGCAGCAACAGAGTTGATGTAATGCAGCAAACAGGGCTGTGCCAGTCCTTCAGAAAAGATGCTTTGAAATGCATGGACTGAAGCAAAAAGTATTTTTTTATGCATTTGTATGTGGGAACATTCGAGATCAGCTCTAAAACAGATATCTGAGACCAGAGAAAACACAGCTATTTTACCTGTTACAGTGGTGGGATTCAGCTGGTTCAGGCTGGTTCAGGCGAACCGGTAGTTAAATTGCTGTCTGGCCCTGCCCCTCCCCACGCACCCCATTTTGGCTCACAGGTAAGTGCAGGGAGTTCCCCCCCCCGCGGCCTGTTTTCGCTCTCAGGAGGCTGCAGGGTTAGGGTTAGGGTTAGGGCGTGCCCCTCACCATGGCCTGTTTTTGCTCCCAGGAGGCTGCAGGGAGGCCTACTAGGCCCAAAATGGGGTGCGGGGGGGGTGCAGTCCAGCCCCCCGCAGCTCTTTTTTGCTCCCAGGAGGCTGCCGGGAGGCCTGCTAGGCCCCCCCCCATGGCCCATTTTTGTTCCCAGGGGGGTGCAGGAGGCCGAGTGCTGCCTGTCACACCCCCTGGCCACGCCCACCCAGCCAATCATTAGGGCAGAGAACCGGTTGTTAAATTATTTGAATCCCACCACTGCTTTCCCACCCCAGAAATGGTAGCTTTGAGGCACTCCTATATATTCCAAAAATGCCTTTTTAGAAAGACGTGCATAGTCACTAAAAACTGAGCTATGATTACAGAATTTCTGAGTTCAAAAACTGTTTTTCCATGAACTTCCTTGACAAGTCATCATTTGTCTTCCTAATTCTCTGCATACATAAATGTAATTTAGGATTAAAATAATACTGATTTATGTCACACAGTTACTGTTGTTGAGATAATGCATATGAGGATCAATATAACTACAAAATACCACTCTTGTAATACCATTTAACGTTCCATCTACAGTGAATGAGTTCAAAAGGAAAGCTAGCACTAATTCTGATGCGAAATGTACTTTTATATGAGATACAGGTAGTCCTCGACTTAAAATCATTCATTTAGTGACCATTCGAAATTACAATGGCACTGAAAAAAGTGACATGACCATTTTTCCACACTTATGACAATTGCAGCATCCCCATGATCACATGTTCATAATTCCTACTACTTTATTGTAAAGAATAAAATGACATTAAATCAGTGGTGGGTTGCTTCCGGTTCTGCCTGGTTCTTAGAACCAGTAATGGCGGCGGCGGGAGGCTCTGCCCACCTGCCCGGGACGCTTCTGCGCATGCACAGAAGTGTCACACGTGCGCATGAGTGTGCATGCGAAACGGTAGTAAAGGGTTTTAGAACCCACTACTGCATTAAATGCATTTGATTGTGCAATCTTTTTTTCTTACTGTACACCTTACTAATGTATGGTGGGATTTTAATATACTAAGGTAGCATGGTTTTCTGATTGCCATAAAAAATGGTCACAAAATTTGTTTATTGGCCATATTAAGCACCTAGAAAAAAACTGCTCATTTTAACATGGGAATCCATCCCAAATGTGCATATCTTCCACTGAGAAGGCATCAAAACACAAACAATTGGGAGGGAAAAATGAAACAATGGTTAACTTCTTTAGTTTTTCAACAGTTATTGTGGAAAGAAACCGAACTTCAGATAAATATTATGCAGGAGCTTTAGATATTAGCACCTTTAAATGCTATTATGTTTTCTTTTTAGAAAAGTATGTATGACTTAACTGAAGATAATGTTAATTCTAAATTGAGCTAATTTCTACAGATGATTGCCTGCAAAGTTCATAGATTTGTTACTACTACATCCCCCTTATCCCCAGCCAGCTCCAGTCTATCAAAGGATAGTGTTGATTGAAAACAAGAAATGTCATCAAATGCAATAGGGAAAAAAGCTGAGATCCATTCATTCTGACTTGCTTTTCAACAGATTATACGTCAATGTCAATGTTCAAATAAATCCTACCAAGTTTCAGGCAGATTCATTGGGACAAGAGTGAGGGATGACTTCAACTGTATTTTCCTGTTAAGGCAGGAAGGGCTGAAACAAACTTATAAAGGGAAGAAGAAGGTGGATAATGTCACAGAGGAATGGGTGGCCTATGGAGGATAATGATACAAGTAAAATGGGACTTCATGGGATGCTGCCTTATCTCCAAGGATGGTTCTAGAAGCCACAGTTGGATAAACTATTCCCAGTAATTGACTGGTTTATCTGCCAGTCATATGAATCCACTTTTTCCCATCTTCCAGGCACCTGTCTTTCTGCAGTATAAAATGCCAAATCCTTCATAAAACTTTCCAGTTCACTTTTGTCATTTTATAGAGATTTCATTTCATCTTGTCTGATAACAGATTCAGTATGAACCAATCTATTTTAAATAAATGTTGGGGGGGAAAGTGTCAAACTCTCCTTGTTTGCAATAAGACTGCCACAGTTGATTGTTCTAAGAACTGAAATTGAATGTGATACTATATTCCATGAAAAGATCTTAGAAAGGATGAAGGTCTTTCAGATGAAGGTGCTCGTGCATGATAATGCATAAAGCCTCATCATATGACTGAAATTGTGAATAATTTGGATATATTCCTGTTCCGTTGTAACTTGTAACTGTGTATGGGGAAATAATATTTCAAGGCAGCAAATGCTTCTTCAGAAATTGTGGTACATCATTGCTTTTTTCTTTAAGGAGAAGTTGGTGTTCCTATTAGACAGGAACCTTGGTTTGTCCTTCCTCCAATTTAGTCATAGTAACATGCTGGCAGGTTTATGTAAAGGAGACAAAATGCAGGATTATTGGCATGCCAATAATTATTAGGAGCTTGAAGACAATAGAGATTTGCCATCATGGAGAGCTGGCCAATTTTTTGTTTGTTTGTTTTGTTTTTGTAAAGAGAAGGAAGGGATGTATATTTAGCCATGGCCCTGAGCAGATGGGACAAGCCATTCTGTTACTGGCTAACAAATGAGCGGATATTTCTCTGTATTCAGTTATTGGCCAGAGTAGAACAAATATTTATTGGACAGTATTTCTCTGAGCTCTAAATACAAATAAATAAAGATGCTTATGCTCATAGCATCTTGATGCCCAAACACAACTGAAAATACTTTAAACATTCTAGATCACTCTTAGATCTATTTTAAACTATATTCAAAATGGTGGGAGACAGGGGTGGGTTCCTCCCCGTTCGGACTGGTTCTCCTGAACCGGTACTGGCCCACTGGTGACATCACGATGATGTCACTGAACCGGATCGGTTGGTGCCAGTCCGTGGGGGCCGCCATCTTTTTTTGAATTTTTTATTTTTTTTTGAATTTTTTTTCCTTCTGAGCATGCGCAGAAGCCGACTTCTGACACTGTGCATGCGGTCGCCATCTTTTTTTTGGCTTTGTTTTATTATTATTATTATTATTATTATTTTCGGATTTTTTGTTACTGAGCATGCGCGCGCTCACAAAGCACATGCGTGCCTATGAGGCACGCCCACGCGGCACGGGAGGGAGCGAACCAGCAGCGAGGTAAGTTGGAACCCACCCCTGGTGGGAGACATGATTGTCCTGAAGTTCCAGGATTTATATGAAAGTTAGAAGTAGCTGCATAACAGAGGACACCCGCCCCCGCAACTGTCTCCTTAAACAGATTTGCTGCTGTCACATCCACTTTGTCCTTGAAATTGCTATCCTTAGCATATACACACAACACATTGTGTTGAAACAAGTAGGGTTTATATCCAAATAAATTATTTAATACTAGGAAAATCTAAGTTCCACACTCTTTTGCCAACTATAACTTTACTGTGCAGTATATATTAGCATGAACAGCCACTAACAGTTCTGTCTTATGTGTCAGTACTTGGAAATAAATCTCAGTTCAACTGGATTTCTAAGAAAATAATGTCATGATTAAAGTTAGATCAGGATGGCTGACAAAAAGCCTGTGGTCATCTAACTCACTGAATTATTGTGTATCCGCCCTAATTTCTCAGCTAAATGACTTAAAGGGTTGTAAAAGAAATGGTACAACAATCTGATGTGGACAGCTTTACGTTTCTTAGAATGATAAAACTGAATAATGATAGGTTTCAATGGCAAGTTGCAGTATTAGGATGTGACTATTTAGTAAATCCATATTAGCAATTGTGAGATTACAGTATGATAAAAATTTGCCTCACTGTGCTACATAAGCTGCACAGTTTGAAATTCATACCATCCATTTCTAATTCTGCTGTTTAGTCATTATCTATTGTCTTTCAAATGACTTATTATAAACTTCAGCCTCTTGAAAGACAAATATCCAGCTGATAAAGGGCCATTCTTCTGGAATTTGCAATCATTATGGAAGTCATTCCTAAATCTTCTTCCATATAGTGCCAGTTCCATTTTAGCCTTCTATAAATTTCCAGCGAACTTTGTTTTAAAACAGCCTGTTACCAGTACTAGTATTTATTGCCGTAATTAGAATGCGCAATAATCACTTTTAAGTAAGTGGTAAAGGGATGGAATGATAGACAGCATTAGCATAAATCTTTTTATAGTATTGTGAGGGTCCTCCTGGAGTCACAACTTCTCTTCAAGGAGCAGTTGACAGTCACATCTAGGAGGGCCTTTGCTCAACTTCATGTTGTGCACCATTTACACCTCTTCCTGGATCAGAGGCCCTTCTCTCAGTCATTCGTGCCCTGGTCATCTCCCATCTGGACTATTGCAATGCATTTTATATGGGGCTACTACAGAGGTGAGTTCCTCCCGGTTTGGACCAGTTCGCCTGAACCGGTAGTGACCCACTGGTGACATCACGGTGATGTCATGGATCCGGTTCGGTCTGTGCCGGTCTGTGGGTGCCACCATCTTTTTTTGGATTTTTTTTAAATTTTTTAATTTTTTTTAAATTTATTTTTTCTTCTGCGCATGCGTAGAAGCCAAGTTTCCAGCACTGCGCATGAGTCACCATCTTGTTTTCAGCTTGTTTGGGGGGGATTTTTTTGGCACTGCACATGCGCGCACGCGTGAAGCACACGCGCGCCCACGAGGCGCAGCCACGTGGCGTGGGAGGAAGCAAACTGGCAGCAAGGTAAGTTAGAACCCATCCCTGGGCTACTATTGAAGTAGGTCAAGGTTGGCACATGTAACATTATTGCTACACAAGCTGCATTATGTGCTGGCTTGTTTCAGAGTCCAATTCAAGAGTCCATTGTTTACCATAGTCTGATTGTAGTTTTTAATGATACCACATTTCAGTAGCGGGTTCTAAAACCCGTTGCTACTGATTCACGCGCGCGCTTGCACGCGCGACGCTTCTGCGCGTGCGCAGAGGTGTCCTGGGTGGGTGGGTGGAGCCTCCCGCCGCTGCCACTACTGGTTCACAGAACCGGGCCGAACCGGGAGCAACCCACTGCTGCCACATTTGTTTTACAATAAACCTTTAAAATACAAACGACCAATAAATACTTCTGTGTAAGTAGTAAGTAAGGAGTAAACATGGTGTCCCTGGCAGGAAGTAGTAGTTTATTAGAGTTCAGTAATCTAATAATTCTATGGAATCAGAGAATACTAGAGAGTACTAAAGCACGGGTGTCAAACTTGTGGCGCTACATTGCCATCATGTGACATTTCGCGAGATGTTTTCCCCCTTTGCAGAGCTAGGGTGGGTGTGGCCTGCGTGTGACGCATCCGGCCCGTGGGCCACCAGTTTCACACCCCTGTACTAAAGGCTTCTGACTAAAACAATACCTTTCTCAGTAATGCCTGTCTTATAATGTCCATCTAACTATTTTCAAATGTTATAAATAAGAACATGTGAATACTCCTAATCGCTTAGGCCTAGGCCCATCTTGCCACCATTCCATCCCAATACATCTAGGAAGTTCACTGATAGAAGACACAGATAGTCCTTGACTTATGACTGTAACTGGAATCAGAACTTTAAGTGAGGCAGTTATTAAATGAATCACGCCTGATTTTACCACCTTTTTTGCCATGGTTATTAAGTGAATCACAAGGTCAGTAAGTGAATCCAGCTTTCCCCATTGACTTTGCTAGTTAGAAGCTGGCTGGGAAGGTAAAATGGCAATCACATGACTTCCGGTCACTGTAATCATCATAAATATATGCCAGTTGCCAAGTGCCTGAATTTTGATCACGTGACCACTTGGATGCTGCTATGGTCATAAGTGTGAGGTCTGGTCTGCTTACTTTTGTCAGTACCATTGTAACCTCAAACAGTCACTAAATGAATGGTCAGAAGTTGAGGAATACCTGTAAAAGCACTTTTACAGGTATTTTCCTCTTCCATACTTTATTGTACGTACCTAGTGTATAGACCAGTGATGGTGAAACTTTTCGGCACCGAGTGCCCAAACCGGAACGCGCGTGCATGTGCTTGCATGTGCGCGCGCCGGAGCCCTTGAAGCCAGCTGGTCTTCCGGCACGCACATGCACGCCGGCACCGGAAACCTGAAGACCAGCTAGCCAGCACACGCATGTCTGTTTTTTGGCCATTTTTGGGGGCGTTTTCAGGCCGTTTTCCGGCGCTCCAGTGCCCGCAAAGACCAGCTGGCCGGAAACCAGAAGAGCAGCTGGCGACGGTGCGCGTGCCCACAGAGAGGGCTCTGGGTGCCACCTCTGGCATGCATGCCATAGGTTCGCCATCACGGGTATAGACCAATCTACTAACATGCCTGAAAATAGAGCTAGTTATCAAGGTTAATAACCATCAATTCATCTGTCCTGCAAACATGTTTCTAGACTACTGCGAAGCCTTCTAAATTAGCAGTCAGTGCCACATCTAATGATATCATATTCCACAGACTGTTTGTATGCCATGTGGATAAATGTTTCCTCTTATCTAGTTCTAGAATTATAGGAGATGATGAAAAATCTTTCCTTTACCAAAGATAGTTGATCCTCGTCTTCTCTAAAAATCTCTGTAATGTGACCTGTTTTTCCCCCATGTGTAAATGAAGGATCATAAATAGATATATTGTACAAGTACATGTTGATCATCCAACAATTGTTCATCTTTCCCAAAGCAAATGGCTGGCAAAAAATGGACATAGGAACCGTAACAGTATTTTTGCTTTACTGTGAACGCTATTTGTTCTCCCTTTTGTGCTGTTGGCCATCAGTATTTTCACAGTGAGGGGAAAAGGTTTCCTGACTGAGGCCAACCAGAGTTATTCATAGCCCTGTTCAGGGCACTTCCACTGAAAATATTTGTGCAAATCTGGGATCCGTGCCATGTTACTGTGTTCACACAACATTTTCCTCCTTGGGCAATTGAGGTTTGCTTGTTTTCCAGCTCATCTGCAGCACAGCTAAACTTGCAATGTCCTTTTGTGTGACATTGGCACAGGAGTGCTCAGGGTTTGGGGGGAGGAAGCTCTTTTCCTGACTGCAGGAACACTTGATTTAACTTAATAGCTGTCTGAACTCAAAGTTCTGCAATAATTTTCATTTTTTCAGAAACTTAATTTTTCTACTTCATTTCTAGTCAGTTTTACAATCTCTGGAGAAACTACCCCATCTTAATTTTCTCTATTTAAATCAGTAGCATCCACTAAACTGTTTCCTCAACTACAAGCCACGATTCTTTTTTCCTCCCCATAGACACAGAGTGGTTCTGTTTTGCAACTAATAGCCATGATTGATTGCAGTTGTTAGAAAAAGCATTTGGGTGCAAAATTAGGATGCTGGACCATCGTCACAGTTTTCTGGAATGCCGTTTTGACAGCTAGGCTCTTTCCAATCTCTAGGTTATGTTTTGTTTTTTGTTAAATGGCCAAACATGGAGATTATGCACTGAAAACACAGAGGGAGGGACAGGGTGTGTGTTTTTTTTAAAGTTCCAGGAGTTACTATAAGTCAGAGAATGGGACACTGAACAAATGAAAATTTTGGGACTCTGTGGTTGTTCAGTTGACAAAAGCACTGGTTAACTCATCATGTTGCTTAGCTCTTGTCAGCATTTTGAGGTCAATAACACAAACAGTGATTGCACTATGAACTCCAAACTGCTTTGGAAGGATTGGCAAGTAGGAACACCAGGGGTGGGTTCCTCCCGGTTCAGACCGGTTCGCCTGAACCGGTAGCGACCCACTGGTGACATCATGATGACGTCACTGAACCGGATCGGTCGGTGCCGGTCCGTGAGGGCCACCATCTTTTTTTTTTTGAATTTTTTTTGAATTTTTTTTCCTTCTGAGCATGCGCAGAAGCCAACTTCCAGCACTGTGCATGCAGTTGCCATCTTTTTTTCAGCTTTGTTTTTTTGGGGGGATTTTTTGTTACTGTGCATGCATGTGTGCACTTTGCATGCGCGCGCCCACGAGGCGCGGGAGGGAGCGAACCGGCAGCGAGGTAAGTTGGAACCCACCCCTGAGGAACACCATGCTGAGTTGAAGTGTCTTCAAAAAGAAAGAAGGGTTTTTGGATGACTAATGACTAATGGAAGATTGTATAAACTGTGCAACTAAAGAGAATGCACTCACCACCAAATTATGCACATCTGGATTCCTGCAATGGCTTACCTCCAGAAGCTGTGGGTGCTCCATCACTGGAAGTTTTCAGTAAGAAGCCATTGTGCGAAATGATAGAGTCTCCTGCTTGAGAAGGAGGTTGGAGTAGATGACCTCCAAGGTGCTTTCCAATCCTGTTATTCTATGTTCTGTATTGCTAAAAATTATATTGCTGAAAGAGGTCTTCAGTTGGCATTGCTTTATTCGCAGGCTTGGTAGTAATTCCTTGGTCTTCAGATAACTTAATAGCTAATTCAACCTCTCAGCATAAGATACAAATACAGAGTTTATTTAATAGAGAGTAGGGGGAATAAAGTAGAGACTTTAATATAGAGAAAAATGAAACCTTGCAAACTCCAGTTGATTGCCTGCTAGAGTACAAAAATATCAGGATGTTTTATATTTCCTCAAAGATTTAAAATATAATCCTTTCTCCCTTACAAATTAACAGATACTTGGCATGTCATTCAGTGCCCTTGGGTAGTGGTATTTGGTGTACATAACAGTCATCTTTAACCTACGAATCACTGGTTCCCGCTTCATCGGTTTCAGTCCTTACAGACATACATTAAATCCATGAGGCAGTTGTTCATTTAAGCAGCTAAAATTGCTCATTTGTAAAATGGACACATTGCTCTTAAAATAAGCATGTCAGCTATTTGGACTGGCCTTAGTTTAGTGGCTCTGTAGTTATTAGATAATGTATAAAAGGATGTTTGTTATTTCGTTTTTTTTATTATGTAAATGTTGGTAGGATATTTTTGTTACTCTCTTCAAGCCATCTAATTTGCTTAACTTAACCTTATAAAGGTTTAGCAGTCCTGAAGGAGAGCTTGGTAGGCTAAATATAAATACGAAATGCAAGTATAAATATGAAATAGTGGCAATGTTTGCTGTTTAAGTAACAAGGTCACTGGCTGTTCCTAGCTGTAAGTGCAAACTCGATTAAGATGGAAGATAATCTTTTGAAAGATAGCAATTTATCTCCATCTGAAGGTTATTATCTTGGTGCTACAACTATCACAGACAGCAAGGTTAACAAATATTCAGTGATGAATTTCTGAAAGCTTGAGTCTGAGCTGGTTGCCTTAAACCTTTCCAATAACCTGTCATACGCTACTGAAATGACTGTCAAATTTGTACCCAGGATTATTTAAGGGGCTTTCTTTGAGAAAGTGCTTGTGATTCACACTTTATTTGTAATAAATTATACTTCCTACCAGAGTCATTCCTTAAAGCAGGCTCCAGATAAGAGAGATCAGTCTGAAAAGTGATGCTGTGTTGAAATAAGGTTTAAAATACAATATATTCAGTGAGAAAAATGTAAAGCACACAGTGCATTAGTTTCTGTGAATAATCATTAGCTTACCCAGATTCGAATTAGAATGTTGTAATATGTTTTGTTACCCTCCATATAAAAAATCTGCTTTAAATAAAGACATACAATTGCTAGAATTCAGCACTCAGCAAGATATCTCAATCCATTCTGGAACAGTCCCACTCCACCATAGCCCATCCTTTTCTGTAGACACACATTTCTCCACAGGTGGCTAGAACAGAAAAGGAAGAAAATAAAAGTATATATAATTCTGTGACATTATTTATTATGTTACAATTGTGAGTTCTTTTCAAAAAGGAAAAAGATGTTTCCTTTTAACTTGGATAGAGGAGACACTCCTGTTGGGACGTTAATGATACGTAATCATTGAAAATTGTTAACAACAAAATGTGTCCCAAGTTCCTTTTAGCTGGATTGAATCTGGCAATTTCTGCACACTTTCCCCCACAAATGAAATATATGGGCTGTCATTTGCCATTTCCTTCACATATCAAAACACCTATGACAAGCATTTTGAAGTTACCACAACACCACAGCATCAATATTTTATTAAAAATTTACAATTAGAGAAGCAGGTTGGAGTCAAGAAATCAATGAACTATTTATATTGAGCTAATGTAATGTAGTCTGTTATACTGAGGTAGGAGCAGTGTGGCTCATATTGAAATCCAATCACCACCCTCCCCAATTCCAATAGACATTAAAGGTGAAGTCCCAATCAACAGTATACCAACAACAACATCTCTGTTTATGCCAGGGATTGTGTGTTAGAAACATACTGTTGGCCTTTTTCACTGGCACCAATAGATCAGAGCACAGCTGCTACTAATACTTTTTCATCATTCTCCCAACACTTTCCTGTATATGTCAGGAATAAAACTTATTTTAGGGGCATGTAAGCTAATAACTATTTAATAGAGTATTCCTGAATATGGAGAATAAAACATATATATAATCCTGGAAACAGATGATCAGATTAGTAGCAAGAGCAAAGGCACCTCCCAAACATATTGTGTGAGAGGTGACAATGTTTAAACCACTCCTATATTTTACCAAGAAAACTACATGGATAACACAACATAAAGTGACTGATGATGTAGTGCTGTTATGATGGACCTCCCAGTCAAATGGCACTCAACATGCTACTGAGGAAGACTTGAATACTAATAGTATCTCCCTATCATAGCAGTTTCATCTTAGTAGCCTGCTGGCCCTTATTCAAGATGTAACTTAGGCTAAGGTTCCTCAACCTCAGCATTCTGCCTGGTTCTCCCACCCCCTCCTTTTTTTTCTCTGTTACCGGTAATTATTATCATCACTAATCACAATTTTAATTTATGTAAAGCTTCTGATAAATCATATATAAGTTTATTCATTGCCATTTTTTTAAAAAAAGGAACAAAAATGCAGAATAAAAGCAGGGTTAGAGTATCTGAAGTAAGCAATAGTTTACAAGGGAATTACACTTTGTTCTTCTTGTGTTTCAGGCTAAATGGCTGAAAGAACTAAAAATGCCCATGTCTCCTGGCGATATTTTTCATCACTTCTAGAAGTAGTGAAAAGCTTTTGATGAAAATAGAAGCTTTTTATTATTTATTTAATTTGGCGCTGTCTTTGGTAATCTTTTTCCCTCAAGGAAAACTGCTAAATTAAGGGTGCATTTATAATAGCACTTGGCTGTGGATTTAACACAGTAACTGGCATGGGAGGTGCCCTTACCATAATGGAGTTCACTCATCCCCAGCTGTAAGTCCCTATGATGATGACTGATTTATTAATGATGGAAAATGACACAGTGGCTTCATTCCCTGAGAATTCATATTGCTAAAGCCAGACATTCCAGAATAGAAAGCATTTGTTCTCCCAGAGAAAACAGAATATGCTGTTTTATGGCACCTACATACGTATCTTCAATCATGTCATGAAGAACTTTATCTATGAATAACACACACACACACACACACACACACACACACACACACACACACAGACACACACACAATACCATCCAGAATGCACACACACACACACACACACACACACACACACACACAGACACACACACAATACCATCCAGAATGAAAATCTGATATCAAAACAGAAATGTTATGTGGACAAAAACTGATTAAATGTAGGAGAAATTAAAATCACATGGCATCTGGCTGCAGAGAGTTTGGATAAAGTAAAAGAATGCTTCATCAGTAGAGAGAAAGTAAGATAATACAGGAAGGTTCTCCTGGGAACTACAAACTAGATTCACCAAATCTTGGTGGGTATAAAGTTATCATTTGTTGTTGTGTTTCCACCTGTGGTGGCCCCTTAAGAGGCATTCTGGGTACAAGGAAAAACAGGTGAAAATGGTGTTGGACCCCTTAAATCCAAAAGTCCTTTGTTTCATCTAAAAAGCTCTGGTTTAGATTGTTCATATTAGAAAGAGGCATACTGAAGTTCATTCCACTCTCCCCCTTGAAAAAATGTGTGAGGAAGTTAAAAATTAGGAAGCACAATTGATAAAACCTTCAATGAATGCTTTGCCTCTAGGCTGATGTGAGTTGATTTGGTTTTAGATATGGAAACCTACTGCCTCTCTCCTTATCAATTTCCCAATTTACAATTCCTTTCTTAATTACCATAATTACTAAATAATCAGTATTAATAAAATTAAGAGAAACTTGATACATATATTTCAGAATCTGGAAGGGAGAAGAAGTGAAGATGTGAGAAATGCAACCAAAGAATAATGACAGGATTCAAGACTCCATTCAATTCTCTCAGTTTTTCTATTACCTAATCCTAAAAATAGCTCTTTTAGATCCTTTTGCTAAGTTGTCTTACTGCTTATAGCCTTGATTTCATTACAGCAATATGTATATTGCATTAGTCCTCTGAAGCAGGGAAACATGCATCCCCATAACAGTCCCAGGCATTGCTAATTGATTACATTTGATCCACTTGCCATTAAATAGATCACAGGTGTCAAACTCGCGCTGTCACGTTGCCGTTGTGTGATGTTTTGCAACATTTTTTTCCCTTCACGGGGCTGGGGTGGGCATGGCCTGCCCATGACGCATCCGGTCTGTGGGCCGCCAGTTTGACACCCCTGAAATAGATGATCACAAAGGAAGTCATGCTATGTCACTATTCTATCTCAGGTTGCAAACACTCAGACACACACACAATTGCTAAGGAGTTATTTACTATAGCTACTGTAAGTAGACAGCAGTAGACAAGACTGTAAATCAAGGTTTGTGCAAAGAGTGGTTGCCTAAATAAGTCCCTTATTTAGGGACTCAAGCAGCAACAGAGTGGACCAAATTCATTCCAAGAATTGGAGCCGAGCTGGGGAATCAGCAGGTAAACCAGTCAAGGGGTTAACAGGAAGGAAACATAGGAGCAAGAGTCACAAGCTGGAATTCCAAATGGCTGATTCTAATGAAGACTGAAGGATAAGCAGCTACATACATTTGTTTGCTGGCAGTTGGTTGCAATTACTCAGGTTTTGCCCTTTGCCAAGCAAGGAGCGTCATTGAATGGTGTTGCACTACTTGCCATTGCATGCCTTGTGACCTGGGGCATGGGGGTGGTGGGGGTGGCATGCCTCATCATCTGATCAGGAGATGCCTGTGATGGATCAGCTTCCTCAGACGAATCATGGCTTTAAGATTCCCGAGGCTGATAATCCACAGACTCAGCTGGAGCAACATTGTCAGAATCTGAATTTGAACCTGCATCGTGGCCCATGACAGTCACAAGGCCTTATATATATATACTGTGTGCTCTGACCTGAAAAACTCAAGGGTTATATTGGGAAATGTCCAGTTTAACTTGCGTTAGTGTTCGAGACGGAGGTTATAGCAGTTTGGAAAAGAGAAAAAAATTCACCAAAGCCAGCTATGTAACTGAGGAGAGCTTTATTAACAAAACAAAGCATGGTGAATTAGTTAATACTTTCCCTTAGGAGTGAGCTGTGTCCTTATTGACTAGTAACTTAAAAGTACATTCTTTGGTAAGGAGAACTGGCAGAAGCTGTTTATGTTTTCAAAAGAATTTTTATGGAAACTGTTGTATACTAGAAGTAGACAGACCACAAGCAGCCTCTTAGAGCCTTTGATGCAAACCCAAAGTCCCCTCATCTAAGATTAATTGCTGAAATACGTGATCAGATTGCTAAGTAGGAACCGTGTGGTTTTATACCAATTTTCTGAGGGAAAATTCCAAGGGATGTTAGAAATTGACTATTTTGTAACAGTGCACCATCTCTATTATTTGGTACAACCCTACTAAATATGAATGCTAAATAGATCGGCTTGTGCATCTTGAAAGCTGAGGTCTTCCCAGTACTTTTGGAAACTCCCCCCCCCCCAACTTCTATTGACTAAGTCTTATTACAGGTAGTCCTCGATTTACAGCAGTTCATTTAGTGACCGTTCAAAGTTACAACGGCACTGAAATAGTGACTTATGACCATTTTTCACACTTACGACCATTGCAGCATCCTCATGGTCACGTGATCAAAATTTGGACACTTGGCAATTGACTCATATTTATGACAATTGTGGTGTCCCTGGATCATGTGGATCCCTTTTGCAACTGTCTTGATAGGGTTACAGTTGATAACAACTGCAGTGATTCACTTAACAACTGTGGCAAGAAAGGTCATAAAATGGGGCAAAACTCACTTAACAAATGTCTCACTTAGCAACAGAAATTTTGGGCTCAATTGTGGTTGTAAGTCGAGGACAACCTGTATTAGATAATCTTGAAAAACATTGCTTTTTACAGGCAGCATCTTGATTTCAGCAGTAGATTTACCCATCCTTTCAGCATTTCCACAGATATAGTCTATTGCTTGAGAAAGCAGAGGAAGTCCAGAAGTCATTGATGTGAAGTATAAATCTCATCATATGTGAATGTACAGCAAAAATCCAAGCATAACAAAAACATAATGGAGAAATAGGTGAACCAGGAACTGGCTGAGGTAAACCTGGGAATGAGTTCTGAAAAGGCCTGGTTGTGAAATCATGCACCAAATTTCAGGTTCCCCTTCCCCCCTATGACCGTTTAGTGTTTTGCTAAAGCTTTTAAAATGCCTCTAATAGTTTCTGTGTTTACATTTATCCACCATAATAACAGCATCCAGACAGTTACATTATGAATCATTTAAATCAACCATCCTTTGATTTCACCGTGTTCTCAGTTCAGTGAACTGTCCATCCAATTATTACAGTTCTGTTCTAGCGTTTCTTTTTTTCTTAGCAGACTGGCTCTTTGCTAGTTCTATACTATGTATGTATTTATGCCAGAGGTGGGTTCCTCCCAGTTCGGACCGGTTCGCCTGAACCGGTAGCGACTCGCTGGTGACGTCAAAATGACATCACGGATCCGGTTCGGTCGGTGCCGGTCCGTGGGCACCACCATCTTTTTTTCGATTTTTTTTAAAAAAAAAATTGAATTTTTTTTCCCTTCTGCGCATGTGCAGAAGCCAAGTTTCCGGCACTGCACATGCGTCACCATCTTATTTTTGGCTTTTTTTTAAAAAAAATTTGTACTGCACATGCACGCACGCGCAAAGCGCGCGCGCACCCATGAGGTGCGGCCACACGGCGCAGGAGGAAGCGAACCGGCAGCGAGGTAAGTTAGAACCCACCCCTGATTTATGCATATATACAGTATATCTGCATATGTATATACCGGTATGTGTATACATGCATACCCATATATTCCATGGACTCTGCTGCAAAAGAAATCAGCAGAGACAGTCCAGGAAAAGCAAGGGACATGTTCAGTATTTATTTATTTATTTATTTAATTTTATAAAATTTATATGCCGCCCAACTCCCGAAGGACTCTGGGCGGCTTACATCATAAAAAAATAAAACATATAAAAGCAATTAAAAAAAAATCTATATTTAAAATAAAACATTCACACAACCATTTATTTGCATGTAAGCTGACAATCAAACGGGGGGGGGCACCCTCTATTATTTTTTAGGCAACAGTTGAACAATTTTTTTTCTATTAAGGACTACACTTCTTCAGAAGTAACTAATAATAGGTAGTATTTCTTGTCCCAGTGGGGCAACAAGAGACCCCAAAAACACTGAACTAACATTTTCTCTCTGGCGGCACGTCCTTTTTCATTTTTCTGCCCTCTTTCTTTTTTCTTCTTTTCTCTCCCCCTCTCTCCATTTCCTATGCAAAATTCTGTTCTCCAAACTTAGCTTTTTGGCATGTTGGTTGGACTTTTAATGCACATAAATATATACAGAAGAAAATGTTGAGCACTAAACTAGAATTTGTTTTGATGCTATCTTCCAGATGGCAAATCTCTATCTGTAGATGGCAAGAGCTAGAAAAATGTCTGAGAATAAACAGAATCAGTTTGTTGCTAGAGAAACTCTTATCTCGGAGAATAGCCATTAATTCGTAGTTATCTATGAATCAGCAATAAAGGTAATGAATCAGCTAATGTGTATTTACTAAGGAGAACATTCTCAGACATTTCATCTTAGAAAAAGAAACCATATATTTTCCTCAGGGTAAAAATAATATTCCAGAGTAACTTCACTCACAACTGAATTCATACATTCTTAAGACCATTCATTTGTTTCTGAGTAATTGCAGCCCAGATCTGATTTACTTGAATATGTTTTACTTGAAAACAGTAGGACGATTTTGATAAAGTTCCAGTGATCTGTTTTAAATTGGATTGTCTCAATGTCACCCATTATGGGATGCTGTTATTGTTGGTCTTCTTCACTGTAATTTTTCATGTACTTCAAAGCTAAACATGATATTCAAATTAAACTGAAACTAGATTTTGTAATCTTTGAAGCCATGGTAGGATTTCCTAACCTGATGTTTTCCACACATTAAGCTACAACTCCCATCCTGACTGCAAAATAGAGAAATTGTACTATATTTCTAATACACCAGACTAGAAAAGGCTGTTATGCATTATATTTCTTTAAAAAAAATTGTAGTACAAATGTTGTAAAGGAGAATATTACCTCCGAAGGACCAGATTGATCGTCCTTTCGTGGTTCTGGGGGGAGAAAACTTAATCCCCTCAGAACGGGTTCGCAATTTGGGTGTCCTCCTGGACTCACAGCTGAGATTATATCAACACCTGACAGCAGTGGCCAGGGGGACCTTTGCACAGGTACGTCTTGTGTACCAATTGCGGCCCTATTTAGATCAGGCGGCTCTGCTCATGGTCACTCATGCCCTTATCACCTCACGGCTTGACTATTGCAATGCGCTCTACATGGGGCTACCCTTGAAGAGTGTCCGGAGACTACAACTGGTCCAGAATGCA
>QLTV01002276.1:498190-517100 GCA_003457575.1 Thermophis baileyi
TAGAAGAAGGGAAGGCAAGCCACATCTGTTTAAAAAATGCACATCAGAGTCAAACCCAACCCACAGGTAAGGCAAGCTTCACATTTGAAGGTACACCCACACGAGTCCCATCCTTCGCGAGCTGCACTGGTTGCCAATTGCGCTCCGGTCACAATTCAAGGTGTTGGTTGTTACCTTTAAAGCCCTACATGGCTCAGGACCAGTTTATCTGCGTGACCGCCTTATGCCACATTCCTCCCATCGACCAGTGAGGTCGCACAGGGTTGGCCTTCCTCAGGTCCCGCCGGCCAGACAGTGCCGGTTGGCAGGACCGCGGGGGAGGGCCTTCTCTGTAGCCGCTCCGACTCTGTGGAACCAACTTCCCCCCGAGATCCGTACTACCCCCACCTGACTGGCCTTCCGTAAAGCCGTTAAGACCTGGCTTTTCCGGCAGGCCTGGGGCCAATAGTTGTTCTGATTGGCCCATGTATGGTTGTGTGAATGTTTTATTTTAAATATAGATGGTTTTTGTTTTTTTAAAATTGTTTTTATATGTTTTATTTTTTTATGATGTAAGCCGCCCAGAGTCCTTCGGGAGTTGGGCGGCATATAAATTTTATAAAATAAATAAATAAAAATAAAAATAAATAGAAACCCTTAGTTCTTTGAGTTTGTATTTTCACTTAATTGCAAAAGGACTTTATGGATTACATTTAAAATCAAATGTAGGTTAATTGAAGCACATATAAATATCTGTTGTAATTCTCTTCATCAGAATATGGGTCCCTGCTTCTTTTATTTTGCTGAGCCATCAGATTTTGAACTTGTAATTAGTAGATTTACTAATAAACAACATAAACATATTCAATAAATTTACAAGAAATATATTTACAGAATGAGGGGGTGAGGTTCCCCATAACTTAGCTGTTTTGAGCTTTTGTTACTCTGATAAACTAACATCCAAAACTAAGGGGAAAAAAGACCAAAGAATTAAAAAAGAACATGGGAAAAAAATCACTCAAAATATATAATCCTGTCAATTTAAGAAAAAAAAATGCTTGCTTGCTATAAAACACAATTTTTCTTGTCAAATAAAAAAGGCAATTTAAATTTCAAGACCTAAATTTGCATGCATGCCTGCTGTAGATTTGTTTGTTGCTGATAAAGATAAAAAAGGAAGAACTACTAGAAGAGGAAGTCTGAGCTATGAAAATATTATTTCCCTGGAGATCTTTCTCTTCTTTTAACTCTTGGAATTTATCCTGACAACCCCTAGTTATAAACATTTCTGAAAGTGTTTTTATTTTGGCAATCACAGACTCTCTTTAAGTTAAACAGAACCCTGAGATTTGGATAGATATACATGACATGAATTGAGTGTCTGCAAAAGGGTAGAGAGAGCTGTAGAGAGAAAGAAGGAAAAGTTCATGTTTGGGTCAATGAACAATTGCCAGTGTCTGGAAAATAAAACAACAAGAAGGTGAAACCTGCAAATTCTGACTTAACACCTTCTGAAATAAGTAGATATTTTGTTTGAGGGTCTCTAGAGATAGAAGATTCAGGAAACATCAGACAACCTACCTATCTTTGGAAAAGCTAAATGGTAACTGATCACTACAAACTTATAACACCAGATTTAAAAAAATGCAGAATGGATTAGCTATTCCCATGGCACAAAGTAAAGCAATACTATATTGCATTGTATTTATTATACAATTATACAACCAGTTCAATTACCAAAGAATCCTGGATGGATATTTTAAGTGATATTGTTGTTTTTTTAATGATGCAGAGATACACTGTCGACTTGTGATAACCTTTCTGCCTAATCACCCTGCATAAAAAGATTGACATTCACAACACATCTATGAGATTCTAACTGAACTGCAAGCCCATGTTTTGCTTATTTGAAATAAAGACTGTGAAAATCAATGGTACTTAAAAGAACTGAAAAAGCCTTAATAGAAATAGAAAAAACCCTTTGAGTTATCTACTCCGATCTTTTGCCAATGGGAAAACATTGGTATAGAATTCCTCTAATGAAGGAAAGTCTACTGCCTTTAAAGTCATTTTCTTCCATGGTTAAACAAATCATAGCCTAATGATAATCTTCCCAAGGTTTAACCAAAATATTATTTTTAAACTTTTTAAAAACCCATTATTTTTGGTACCATTCTCTTGCACAAAAGAAAACAATTTTGCTTCCTTCAATTATATTAAGGACAGTGCATCATCTTTTAATCAGTAGTTCTCCAAATTGAGTGCAGAAGTAACTTCATGCTTCCCAGTTATAATTTAATCACCAGATCCTCCATCAACATGGATACTCTAATAGTTCATTTTGGACAAAGCACAAAGACTTCTTAGCAAAGAATTCTAAACTGGACAATGCAGAAATAGATTTCCAACTTTATTTACCAAATAAAGCATTTTCTGGTCTGATCTGGACTGGGATTATCACATACAATGAGAAGATAATAATCTTTCTCTCTGGCTGGTTTTTTTTTAATTAAACCTAGCTACTCATTCTCTTGGTTTTTTTATTTTTTATTTTGAATAACAGCTTCATTGGCATCAATAGAGTTGGCTTTAATCCACCTATAGTTACAAGAGAGGATCTTTCCCCCAAAAAAAATATTGGTACAAAGAGTAGACCTTCCTATCTAGCATATAGTTGTCCAATATGAATGGACCATCATATGATTTTCATGTAATAAATGAAACCCAGAAATGTAGAAGCATTATTAAGAATTTATCATCTAGTTCAACTCTGAGAAATGGTGAACCTTTTAATTTATGACCTGGACAGGGTATTCATCAAACTATAAAAGACTGTTACCTTGACTTTTTAAAATATAGGAATGTTGATGCAGCATGGAACAGCAGTAGCATTTTTAGACTCAGTATCATAATGCTTGCATGCTCCTATCTAACTATTATACCACAATTCTTTAATCTTTGAGTCAGAGTTAAGGTGATAAAGATTGCAACTTGTGAGTCTCAGGACTTCTTTTCCCTAGACACTGTCTTCTTAATAATTTGAAATTCTGGATAATCCTTGAAGGCATGCTTAACATGAAGGGAATCAAGAATACCCAAGGCATGTTTGCATAATAGTTAGACCCTTGTTTTGGAAGAAGAAAGCAATTCAAGGAAAATAGATAGAATGGAGAGACAGAGAGAGAAAGAGAGAGAGATTGGGGCATTATTGGAGTATAAAATAGTATTTTCTCCAGTAACATCACAAAACAAAGAAATATCTAAAATATTTAGAAATCAACATCTTGTCAACTGGAATAGTGACTACCAAAAAACATAAGTGAAAGTCAAAGTTTAAAATCATATTCTCCATGAATATAAACACTTTCACAAAGTAGCCAATACTTTGCCTATGGGGACTGTATTTCAAAATGAATGCTTCTCTTGTGCCAGATTCTCCTCAGCAAACACTCAAAATATATTGGGTACAGCTTCCCTCACTCCCTGCTGGTATGGCATTTGACTGAGTAAAGATAGCCTAATGGATCTCCAGAGTTTGCACTGGAGAGAAAATGTCATAACTCTAAGCAATCCACAATTAACACCTTCATAGAAAAATGGGTCCACCAAATAAGAAGTTCACTGTCAGGAAATCTTTGTTCATTCAATGACCAGGACAAAATAAACAAAATGTCAAACAAATAGAAAGTACAAAGCTCCAACCCTGGTCTCAAAACAAGCAGGATGAGAACGTACATAATAGTATATACAACACTAACAGTGTAACTCTACATAATTCTCAAGCACATAATATTTTTAGCATGAAAGCTATAATCTATGAGACTAGAACACAATAAACTAAAACCACTACAAAATAAATCCTAAAACCTTAAAAGGCATCATTTTAACAATATAACTATAATCTATAAAACCACAATAAGACTGAGGGAAAAATCAATACAATTATCCCTGTACTAGTTTTTGCCTTATTTCCATTGTGATAGCACACTACTTAGCTACTCAGCAAGTGATGGAGGGTTTCAGATATTCTCAAAGACCATTGTCCAGTCTTCCAATATATTAGCACAATAGAGCTAAAATAAAATTGATCTACTAGTCCCTGTAAAATTTACA
The DNA here is from genome assembly GCA_003457575.1 of Thermophis baileyi. Taxonomy (NCBI): domain Eukaryota; kingdom Metazoa; phylum Chordata; class Lepidosauria; order Squamata; family Dipsadidae; genus Thermophis; species Thermophis baileyi. The sequence goes on from QLTV01002276.1 coordinate 502,283, forward strand.
GTGCAATAGTAAACTGATTGTTTCTAGTTCATAGCATCACATGGGTAGTATGTACCCTCAATTAATGTAATTTTAACATACCTATCTTGCAGCAGTGCAGAAGGGAAGAAGTTACCTCAAGCTTTAGAGAATATTTTCTCTGCTTGGGAAAGGTATTCTGTTTCCAATCCACCTTGGGCATTTGTTATCTCTCTAGGGGCAGCAAGCATAACTCTCAAGAATGTTGTTTGTACCAGTTTCATTGTAGCCTTCTTGTAATAAATTCTCATCTGTGCACCATATAGAATTTGAGAATGAAGGTAAATATATGGGTCCCGGGATTATGTTGCAGGATCAATCTGAGTCAGTTACCCGGACCAAAGATTATTCTTCCAGACTTTCTGGCTTGTGCTGGAAACTATAATCAGGGAACTTCTCTCTCTCTCCAGAATATGTGCACTGTGCTGTTCTACATATTGTATTTATATGGTTCCTTATTGTGTATGACTTTTAGTTGTCAATAAGGGTGTTGATGGCTGGCTATTAAGTTGTTAATTGTTATTTCCTTGTGTTGCTGTACCTTCAGTTCCTAAGTACCTGATTGGATGGTGGTAAGTCAGCACTCTTATTGACTGACAAGGGACCCATTTCCCAGGCTTCAATGATTTCTCTGTCTATTTTTGTCCCAGCTCAGCCAACAATTGTAGTAGCTCTGAAATTGAATGCATGTTCATTGCAATGTTAGGCTACCAATTAATTCAGGTCTCCTCTTCTAACTATTCTTTCGTGTTCTCACAATCTGGTGGTTAGCTTCCTTTCTGGATTCCCTGCATGAATTGCCCCTGCGACCATGTGGGAGAGACGGGAAGGAAGCTAAGATTGCAAGAACACGAGTGAGCGGTTAGACAAGGAGACCCAAAATCATTGGTCATGTTGCAATAAACAAAAGCAACACACACCCAGGAGCCATATAAATAGAACAAGCCACATAAATAAAACAACCCTGTACCCATATTCTGGAGAGAGAAAAGTTCCCTGATGATGGGTTCAGCATGAGCCTGAAAGCTTAGAAGAACAAACCTTTGGTCCGGGGACCAACTCAGATTGGATCCTGCAATGTAAGATTTGAACCAAAGATCTGGCCTCAAAAGTTTTAATGTAGCTGGAATTGTCTATCTTTCATAAAAAAAGAATAGCAGTTGATGAGCTTGAGGCTAGGTATACTACATAATCATGGTGTGTGCTCCAGGACCCTTTGGAATAGAACACTAGAGCCAAAAGTAGAGCCTATCTTATTGCTGTAAGGGCGGCGAATCTTTATTACTCCACCCTTGTTGTGTCCACAGTTAATCACCCAGTGGCCCAATTTCAGAGAACTGGTTCCGCCTTCAAGGAAGTAATACTGGGTTTCACCTCCAGAGTCACTGTGAGGAATATGCTATACATCTAGTGGAAAAATTGCTCATATCCACACTTCGTTACTACATTAACATTAATTAATACTTTAAACCTTTAAAGCAGTTCCAATTGAGGCTAAGGAAACTAAGTCTTGCAAGATTGAACTGGGTGGAGTTTCACCTAAGGGAGTAGACAAGGCTCTTGCACCTGCTAGTGTGGCAACCTCTGTGTTAGATTCATGTGCCTCCTGCTTGGGCTACCCAGGACATTACGCGAAATTGGGTCTGGGAAGTGATTAATAATTCCTTGAGGGAAGTGATGGTACTCTCTCTCTTGAAGGGGCCATCATTCAACTCAAGCAGACTGGAAAGCTTTCATCCAATCTCCAATCCCATTTTGGGGGAGAGGAGTTCACGGGTAAGATGCAGGGGTGAAATGCTCCTGGTTCGCTCGTACCTGTCGGTCGCCGTAGAGCCGGTCGCCAAGGTAGTGCGAGGCGCCGCCCACCCACCCGGATGCCGCCATTTTTTTACCCTCTGCGAATGCATAGAACGCTTTGCACATGCACAGAGGGTAAAAGAACCCAAATGGCGGCGTCCGGGCGAGTGGGCGGCGCCTTGTGCTACCTTGGTGACTGGCTCTACGGCGACCGACAGGTATGAGAGAACTGGGAGTATTTCACCCCTGGTAAGATGGTCACATGACAACTGCAGCTTCATCCAGCTGCCTGGATGAAGCAGATTATCTGGACTCTTTCAGTCAAGGTTCAGGCTAGGTTATGAGACTGAAATGGAATTGATAGCACTCTTAGATTACCTTCTTTGCTCTCCATGTCATCTTCATGCCATTTAATACCATATATCATGGTATCCAGGGGTGGTATTCACTTACCTTCGCTACCGGTTCGCAAATGTGAGCGTGTGCAAGACCTTCCGCGCATGTGCAGAGCCTGGAAAACGTGGATAAATGGGACATGATTACGTCCGGGCGGGTGTGTGGGGCCACCCGCAGTCGCCTCTACCGGTTCGCCCGAACCAGATAGAACCGGCTGAATACCACCTCTGATGGTATCCTTCTAGACCAGCTCTAGGGGTTTGGTGTGGGCAGCACTGTGTTACATTCTCCTCATTCATCCAGCATTAGTTCCAGTCAGTGTTCATGGGGGAGGGGAGAGAGAGAGATCCAGCCCACAACTTCTATTTTGTGGGGTGCCTCAGGGCTTGGTTCTCTCTCCTCTCCAATTTACCACCTATATGAGGCCTCTGGATGAGGTGATCTGATGGTTTGGGTTGAGGTAACACTGAGGTATCATCAATATGCTGATGAGACCCAACTTTATATCACCATCTGGTCCACCTGAGTAATGCTGTGAATGTCCTGTCCCTGTGCCTGGAGGCCGGAAGCGTCTGGATATTGTGCAATTGGCTTTGACTCAATTCAAGCAAGACTGGTTGATTTTGAGTATTTGGGCCTTCCAATAACAAGATTTTTCCACCAGCAAGTGGCAGCCATGATCAGGAAGGCCTTTCATCCCTTAGGCTTGTGCACCAGTTGTGCCCATTCCTGGATCAGGAGGCTTTACTCACAATCACTCATGCCCTCATGACCTCTTATCTGGATCACTGCAACATGTTTTACATTAGGGTGCCCTTGAAAAGCATTTGAAAGCTTCAACTGCAGAATGTGACTGGGGTAAAAGGGGTAAGATATTCAACACATGTAACACCACTGCTAGATGAGCTGCATTGACTGCCAGTATGCTTCTAGATGCAATTCAAGATGCTGGTTTATCACCTTTAAAGCCCTTCATGGCTTGGGGCTGGGTTACCTAATAAGGGATCATCTTCTCTCAGTCATTTTCCCAGTCAAATCAAGGATCTTGACAAACTTGAACATTGGGCCCTATCTAACAGTTCAGTGGTCAGAAAAGCAAGGTCCTGCATTTAGGCAGAAAAAAGCCAAATGCAGGTACAGAGTAGCAGTACTTGGCTCAATAGTAGTAACTGTGAGAGGGAACATGGTGTTCTAGTATACCATCACTTAAGTATAAGCCAGCAGTGTGTTGCAGCTGCCAAAAAAGGCTAGGCACTGTCATAGGCTGCCTCAACAGAGGGATGGCATCAAGATCACAAGAAGTTATAGTACCACTCTATGCTGCATTGGTGAGGCCATACTTGGAATACTGCATCCAGTTCTAGCCACCACAATACAAAAAAGGATGCTGAGAAAGAGAAAGAGTGCAGAGAAGGACAACAAAGATGATAATGGGTTTAGTGGTTAAACCATATGATGACCAGTAAAGGAAAATAGGTATGTTTAGCTTAACAAAGAGAAGGATTAGGGCTGACATCTAGCTGTCTTCTAGTACTTGAGAGGCTGTCATAGGGAAGAGAAAGTCAACCTATTCTTCAAAGTACCTGAGGGCAGGACAAGAAGCAAGTTAAAGAGGGATCCAACCTGGAACTCAGAAGAAATTTCCTGACTGTAAGAACACTTAATCAATGGAACAAAATTGTGGTGCTCCATCAGTGGAGGTTTTCAAGAAAAGATTAGATAGCCATTTGTCCAGGATGCAATACGGTCTCTTGCCTTTGGTAGGGATTTGGACTAGATGACTTCCAAGGTCCCTTCCAGCACTATGATTCTATGATTTCTACCCATACAATTTGGTCTGACAGTTTGGGCATGTTATGAGTCTCATCAGCAAAGAAATGTCAGCTGGCAGGGACCAGGAGACCTGCCTTTTGGCCCTAGTCCCTGCCCCTCTAGTACATTTTCCCTTCATAGATTAGGATGAGCTGTGTTGACCTTTCATAAGGCCACACATACTTGGGTATATTCCTAGACCTGCAGCCCCAAGGATTCCATTTCTTTGCTATATTAACATCCATGGCAATAGTTTTACTCATCAGTCATTCAGTCAGTCATATATACCGGGGTCTCCAACCTTGGTGACTTTAAGACTTGTGGACTTCAATTCCCAGAGTTCCTCAGCCAGCAAAGCTAGCTAAGGAATTCTGGGAGTTGAAGTCCACAAGTCTTAAAGTTGCCAAGGTTGGAGACCCCTGATATATACTGTTTTAATTGTTTTATGTTTTTATATATGCCACTCAGACTCACTTGTTAAAGCTGCAGAAATTTTAAAAAAACCAATAAAGGATAACTACCCCAACATATTTAACACTATTTGGAACACAGTTGAAAGGATTCTGTTTTCTAATTCCTTAACTGATGTTAAAATCTGCATATGCACTTTTTTTTTTTTTTTTGCTTCGGTAGAGTCCATAGACCCATATCATTATCAGAGGGATGTATATTTGTATATTGATGGCTATCCATAGCTTGTCCACATTGCTTGTCCTTGTTTGTTCTGGTATGGCTAAATATTCTCTTATATGAATATTCTCTTATATGAATACTGCAGCTCTGATTACATTTTCTCCCACTTTGTTTTTCTGATAATGTCCAAAGTCGCCTCACTGATTAAATGTCATTGCCACCTCATTGCCAATGATCGATGTGTTTCTGGCAATTGATGCTTGGCAAAATTTTGAGTGCTGTGCTACTCAGTATTTCTGTTATGTCTCCCCCCCCCTTTCACTTCAGCATTGCTGCAATGAAAGGAGTTATTGCAGTGTGGCCGGCTCTGAAGTTTGATCACTCCAAATGAAAAACAATCATTACTGAAAAGAAACTCAGTGATTAATGTTAGCTCAAGTGCTTTATTTGTGCAATACCATGGCATGTTGGCAAGGAAAGAAAGTCTTGCTCATAACAATTATACACGCACATTAATCTGTTGACTGACAAAATGTCTGTTACAATCTTATGAGCCCAGCCCATAACCCAGTTGAACCAGATTTGAGCCAGTAAAACAGATTAAATCCAAGTATATTGCTTAATTCAGGTGTACTTTGACTAATAAATTAAGTCAACTAACTGGTCATGGATTCTATGTGTTATTCAGAAAAAGCACATGAATACAGGATCTTTCAGCTTGCAGCTGAAGAATTAAATGATTAAAATACTGTACACACTACTGATTATAACTTTCTACCTATAGAAAGTCCTATCGGTAGAAAGTATCCAGTATCTTCTGGGTGTGCTGATCTCCATTTCCCATAATTTATAACCACCACAGTCTTAAACCATGCTGTGTAGGAGTTATGGGAGGAGAAGGCCATATTTGATGGGGTAGTAGATTGCCTTAGCAATATCTTAAATATTTCATACCATGTGAAGCAAAATTTGCACAATTTTAAAGAATATCAAACTCCTCATTCTTTCAAATGCCCCATTGCTTATTTTATTGTACTTCTGCACAAGGAAAAGTGGTATTCAATCGATTTTGGAAAGAGTTCCATTCCAACAAAGCAAAGGTAGGTAATATATAACTCTCTGAATCAAAGGTCCTAATAGCTCTACACATTAGTGCTGGTGGGTGGTGGTAAAATCATACTATGCAAAATTGGTTGAAGACCCAAGGAGTATCCATTCAGTCATTCCTATAAACAAGAAAGAAACCCAACATTATTGATTTCTGTATCGTAATAATATCTGCATGGTATGGATTTTTTTAAAAGAAATATTTAAGCTCCATTCGTAGCACAGCTGAACCAGGGGTGGGTTCCTCCCGGTTCAGACCGAATCGCCTGAACTGGTAGCGACCTGCTGGTGATGTCACTGAAGTGGATCGGCCGGTGCTGGTCCGTGGGCACCGCCATCTTTTTTTGTGATTTTTTTGAGAATTTGTTTTACTGTTTGGAAGGTTTTTCCTGTTCTGCTGCTTGAAAAAGGGCCCTCCCGCTGGCCCCCGGGTTTATACTGACCTTTATTCCTTCACCTGAAGCACAGCTGATCAGCTCCTCAGCTGTGTTTCAGGCTGATTGCAGCTACTGAGCATGTGCGGAAGCAAAATTGCGCAAGGGAATGCTCGCGCACGTGCGCAAAACATCGCAATGCGAACCGGTGGGGAAGGTAAGTGGAACCCACCCCTGAGCTGAACCTTTGTACATTTACATAGATTATAATATGTTATTGTATCTCAGTTTGTAGGAAGGCTAATTATATATTTTGGGAGTTGCATTCTCTGCTTAGCAGCAGCAGAGGAATATCGATCCATAAATAATAAGATATTCTGCAAACATATTTCTGAATGTTCTACTGCTTAATGAACTGGGAAATAAAGCCTCATTTAGAAGTCTTTAGAATACAGCTTAGCAATATACTGGAGAGACTTGTCAAAATATCCATCAGCCTACACACCCTTTCCTAATTACAGCATGGTGCTATTAAAAAAAAACCTGATAAGAGATTTTAAGCATTCTAAAGAAAAAAGTAAGAAGAAACATTCTTAAGTAGACTGCAGAATAGAGTGTTTAAGGTAGAGAAAGACAAACTGTATGGTATTTTCTACATCTGATGTTTCCATTTCATTGGAACTAGATAATTTTAAGTGAGGATAGTATCAATATTTATTTAACGGTGATACAAAAAATGAAAAGTAGTGATATAAATACTTCTTATTAATTATTTAAATACCTGACTGTGTTTAATATGACCACTTATTTACCAGTGAGAACAAAAGAAGACATCCTTGTCCCATTTATCCAATAGTTGGTCATATATAGTAAGACATATTACTATTTTTCAGTTATCTAAATTTAGTGACAAGGACCCAATGACCCTGCTTGATAACTGGTTGTACTTTGTTGGGAAAGTTTTTTTTTTCTAATCAAAATCTTTCCTCCTATATCTTGAATCCATTATTACCAGGGGTGGGTTCTAACTTACCTCGCTGCTGGTTCGCTTCCTCCCGCGCTGCGTGGCCACACCGCATGCGCACGCATGCGCAGTGCCAAAAATTCGCAAAAAATTCCCCCCCCCCAAAAAGCCAAAAACAAGATGGCGGCGCATGCACAGTGCCGGGGACTCGGCTTCTGCACATGCACAGAAGAAAAAAAAAATAGTAAAAAAAAATCCCCCCCCCCAAAAAGATGGCGGCATCCATGGACCGGCACCGACAGAACCAGCTCCGTGACGTCACCAGCAGTTTGCTACCAGTTCTATAGAACCGGTGCGAACCGGGAGGAACCCACCTCTGATTATTACATACTGTACTTCCTTACACCAATATATGTAGTGTATATTGGAGGTGATGACCCTTTGAGAGCTATATGCAATGAAATTTCATTTTAATGTATGCTGATTAGTGTACATTCAAAGTGACAATAAAGTTATTCTAAGTTATTCTAAATAGCTTGAATTCATTATTACATTGTTGCATTCTTCAACAATGGAGAACCCATTTTGACCTTCTTCTGTGTGACATCTTTCAAGTATTTGATGAGTAGCAACATATTTCCCCTCAATCTTTTTTTCCTTCCATTTTTCTTCATAGTACTTAGTGTCTAGTCCCAGTGTATATGAATTCAATGTACTTTAAGGTATAGTGCACAGAACTGAACATAATTTTATTTATTTATGAAAATGTATATGCCTCCCCAATTTACTCTGTGACTACAGGCTGCTTACGAAGATAAATTCTGAAGATGGGCTCTGACCATTGCAGAATAAAATGCAATTATTACTTTAGAAATTGTAGGTCTGTAGAATAGCATTGTCTTTTTTGCAGACTTGCAAGGTTTTGAGTATGGTTCTGCTTATATTCAGCTACTATGCCAAACTAATTGAGTATTAACTTAATGTTTTGTCAACTACTGAAATCAAAAGACATCATTCCCAAACTTCATAGAAGATTGTGAGAATGATGTTTCTCGGTTTCTCAGAAAGCTAGTTAGATGTGCTGAGGGTTGTGTTTTTCACAATATCTGTTTTGAGCAGCAAAGGAATGTTGATACATAAATAATAAGATAAGAACTGAGAGAAGTTTAAGTCAGTCAGCTATGTTGAGTGGGATAAACCAGTAACCTGATAAAGAATGAGATGAATTTAATCTGGCAAGATTTTTTTTTTTGACAAATCCATATTGATTTCTGTTATTGATTTTTGAAGTGCTCATAGATTTTTTTCTGTACGAACTCTAGAATCTTCCTTGGTGTTGATATCACTCTGGGCTTGGAGCTCTCCCATCCTCCTCTTCATTCTTTTTGGAAGAAAATATAATGATTATACTCCTTCAGTCATTAGGCACATTGCCAATTCTCCAGGATTTTTTAAGATAATAGGGAAAATATGCTTGTTAGAACTGGAAACAGCTGCCCTCTTTTCCTGCTGATTAGGAATGGGAAGGGTGCCACAAGTGGCAGAAATATCACCAATTCCAAATAAAGGATATAATCTGAGAGTAGCCAGTTTCTGGCAAAAACATATAATAAATCATATCACATGTTTGCAGAACGCTGCAACTGGCCCTAAAGATGAGCCAGTTGCCAAGCATCCAAAATGCAGTCATATGATTACAGGGGAGAGCGCTGCTATTGGAACTATAGAATCAGATCATGAGTATTTTTTTGGGGGGGGGGGTCAGCTGTAACTTCTAACCATTGCTAAACATGCAATTGTTAAACGAGGACCTCCTGTACCATCTACGGCAGAAACCTGTTAGTTCTTCTTGTTCTCACACTCTCAAATGAGGGATTATTAAAGTTTCCCTCTTGAATTTTCTGCTAAATTCCATTGACAAGATAAATTGATTTTTCTGTTTGCTTGCCCAGGGAGCTATCTCAATGAATCATTGGCCTTGATCATATAGCAGGGGCGTTTTCTCAGTCTGGTACTGTATTTATTGTAGTTTGGAGAAGGATTTAAAATTACACATTATCATTCTCATCATTTAATGCATAGCGATTACCATTTGATAGAGTTCAGACTCATTGGCATTCCAGTCCTCTGCAGAAGCAAGGGACTAATTAAAATGGTCTGCCTCACAGAGATAGGAAGATTGCTAGGAGGGATTTTATTGGCAATATAACAGATGATTCAGTCAAGAGTCTTCAGATCTTTAGAATATGGAGCTTAGCAAAGCCATAGATTCAGCTGCTCTTGGGACCCTATGGTTCCTTGGTTTATTGCATGAAATGGGAGGTCCAATGGGTACGGAAACAATAGAAGAAAAATCAAATTGAATCCAATCAGATATTAGTTAGATCCTAGAGTTGAGCCTACACAGTGGCAGAAAAACACCACATTTCTGTGACCACATTGAATTCTCAGAGCATCATCCAATAAGTTCTTTACAGAAACAAGCAATTCCTAATTACAGACCATTCTCGGGTTATGACAGCAATTGATGCAAAATGCAGCGGCCCACATGGTTATGTGCAGATCTTGGTGTGCACATCCTGCGGGAGCTGCATTGGTTGCCGATTTGCTTCCAGGTGCAATTCAAGGTGCTGGTTGTCACCTTGAAAGCCCTTCATGGCTTGGGACCAGGTTATTTGAGGGACCGTCTCTTGCCAGTCACATCTACCCAATCCACCAGAGCGGGGAGGCAAGGAATGTTGCGGGTCCCATCCCCTAGGGAGATACACCTGGAGGGACCCAGAAGAAGGGCCTTCTCCGTGGTGGCTCCCTCTCTCTGGAACATCATTCCCCCAGAGATTAGAATGGCCCCCACTCTAACACTCTTCCGGAAGGTGCTGAAGACCTGGTTCTGCCAGCGGGCCTGGGGAATACAGAGTGGGATGGAGCCCATTAAATGGTTCGTATGATGTGTTGTCGCTGGGGCATGGGGTGGGGGGTTATTTTATTTTATTATATATGATTCTCTCTTTTATGAGTTTTATTGTTCTTATATTCTTGTAAGCCACCTTCAGTCACCATGTGCGAATAGGCGGCAATATAAATCTCAAAAATAAAAATAAAAATTGAGCCTGTGATCGCAGTTGCTAAGCAATGTGGTCATAAAGTGAGATGTCACATGATCACATTGGTTAGTGGTTGTAATCCTGGCAGCCTTGGTTGCAATGGTAACCTCAGGACCCATGGAGTCATTAAGCAGAAAGAGGCGGGAGACCTGGATAAGGACCTCAAGGGCGGGTTGCATAGGGGCCATGGGAGAGTGGGACCACAGATGCTGCAATGACCACAACTTCATGGACCCTAAATCCCCCTCATTCAGCACTCTTGTAATTTTGAATGGTCACTGAATATATGTGACCATATGCATAATATAATCTGCTTTTTGTCTATCTAAAATTTGTTTTGTTAGCCATTCACTATTTTGTGGCAATAAAAAAGTCTCCTAACCCTAATATTGCACAGCCTGACCCTGTGATTTGTGATGATGAGCAATGTTTGTTGTTCATTTTGAGTTCAAACGAGCAAGGGGGAAAAATATCTGGTTTATTATTAGCTAGCTAAAACTGGAGTTACGTGTTTTTAATTTGTATTTTTTAAATCTTATTCTTCCTTTATTTTTCTTTTCAGTTTCAATCCATAAAATAACAAAATAACAAGTTTCTCCTGCTGAGAATTTTTAAAGTCAGTAGACAGCTCCAGCTATTGAGAGTTATCAGGTTTTGGATCAGAAAATCAAACGTAGTTCACACAGATCTGTGAGCTGATAGGAGTTAATTGACAGCTCAGATACTTTGGTTTCCAGGCAGAGTTAGAAGAAACAGAAGTCCTGTGGGGTTCATCTGGGCAGAGATAAAACAGGCTTTTATTCCATGCTCATGTTGAGAACATAATTAACCTTTTAAAAGTTTAAGAATGATAAATTTGTTATCATTTTTGCAAATAATCTTTTTCCACCGACAAAATGCTAGTGCTGATTTCAAGGTCATGTGATCCATCTCCTAATGATATGTGTGTATTAATGTGCGTGTGTGTGTGTGTGCATGTATCAGTGTGCACCTATTCAGAAACACACATCAATAAAGAAAGTATATGCAAACACTGAGACATAAACCTCCCTCCCTTCCTCCCTTCCTCCCTCCCTTCCTTCCTTCCTTCCTCTCTCCTTCCTTTCTCTTCTTCTTTCTCCTCCCCCCCTCCCTCCCTGCCAAGATGAATTGAAGGCCAACCCCAGTTTTCTCTCTCATATAAACACACACATTTTTCATAGATGCTTCTCTCTGTCTTATATGTATGCCTATATAAATATGTACACCTACAAATTGAAGACTGAAAAGCATTATTCCTGGAAAATACATCAGTATTTTTCTACATAATTATAATAACCTGCTAGTCCGTCATAATGCTTTATATTATACAACATTGGTATTTTTATTTCTACAACTTATTTTAAGAAATCTTTCTGATAAATGTGCAAATGTGTCAAAATAGAAGGGAGTAAAATATGCAAAGAAGTTTTCTATCTCATCACTACTGCATTGGTTATCAAAATACAAAAACCATTTTTATAATGCACAAAATTACAAGTGCTTTCTTAAAATTTTAGATAATAATTAAATGATGTTCTTGGATAAAGTATGTTGGCATTTTTTACTTACAAATAATGTTTTTACAAACATTTACATAATAAATATTTAGTACATATCTGAAGATCTGAATTTCTACTTTTTATTAATGTACTTCAGTATTGCTTATGGCAATACAGGTGCCAATCTCATTTCAAATCCAGTGACAAAATAAATCTCAGTTTAATATACAAATAAACATAAGACCATCTTGAGGAACTGCTATGTGATAAACTGTGGCCAGTATGTTCTATGCAGTGGTGAAATCCTACTGGTACACCCCGGTTTGGGCGTACCGGTAGCGGTGGGCACCGGTGGTTCGGAGAACTGGTAGCCATGGCAGCACAAGTCTCCACCCACCCGCCCAGACATCGCCATTTTCTTGTTTTTAACTCTCTGCGTATGCGCAAAGCCTTTTGCGCATGCACGAAGCGCGGGCTTCCGAACCGGTAGGGAAGGTAAGTAGATTTCACCGCTGGTTCTATGCCAGAGGAACCAGGATAACTAAATAGGCCTTATACGATTCTGACAGCCCCAGTTCATATAAAGAATATTTCTTATCCCTTTGGTGATTCCAGATTAGATTTGCCAACGCTTATTTTCCAAGCCCCCAAAAATTATTAAGTAAAGTGCACAGTGCCAAGCTATAGTTTGCTTACCTGTGATTTATTGAATAAACTGCAATTGATTGGCTTCACATAAGCCAAAATCAAATATATTCTACAAAGTGTGATGCCAGCATAATATCTAGGCAAGAGGGATTATCCTTCATAATAATATGATAGAGCTGCTTTATTTAAGAATAATTTCACTTATATTTCAATTATCAATATGATTTAAGGGATATGGTAGTAACTGAAAAATGCTGAGAAGTTGTTTTTGTTCCACCTGGATGTGTCTATGCAATCACCAAGAGGCAAGCTCAACTTGGGGAAGATTACAAGCTAAAACAAGAAAAGAATAAAAAGAAAAAAATAGAATGTGCAGAAAAAATAGAATGAAAAAAGAATAAAGGAAAGGAAAAAGAAATATATAAAGAAGTGACTCCCAGGTATAGACAATTTTAGCTACTTGCCCCTTCTCTTAAAATACAATAAATGAACTCTTCTCATATCCTCTTATTTATAAACAAATCCTTAAATCCTCATAAACTCAGTCCTGATTAGCAAAAGGTGATTGTTACCAGTGATAACAACATATCTGTTTTAACCTTGATTAAATAAACCAACTTTATACAGTATTTTTCCTTTTCCTTTTAACAACCTTCCTTTCAGATAATGTCTTGATTTCTTTGGTCCATTCTGTATTAGTAAGTCAAATTTAAGTGTTCTTCTCTGCTAATTGTAACCTTTACTTCTTTCTAGTATCCAACCTTCAATGCCCCACCCTATCAGTTTTTTTTAAATAAATAAATAAATAGTACTCAAAACAAAAGCATTTACCTATGATAAGGATTCTTATAATTAATTCCAAAATATTCTTTTGAATCCACCTGGATCCTTAGTCCATTTGTAACTTTTCAAAATTAAAGTTCAATTTACTATTTCAAGTTCAAGTTTTACTATTTATTCCAATTTGTTTAAGTCCTTAAACTTATATTTAACACTTTTTTTAAGGATTGAAGGCAACTGACCCAGTGTTTCTAACTTATTAATCTGAAGGTTTCTAATGACCAAAAGCAGTTAACTAGCAATTTAGAAAAGTGATTAGAAAAGGAAATAATTTTTCACAACTGTGAAAAGAGTGCCGCCACCCCTTCTCAGTCCCAGAGCAGCAGCAGCTGCATCTCCACCAAGGGCCACCTGCCCACCCACTGGCTGCCAACCTCGCAGGGGACCGGGCAGGTTGGAGACCGGCCGGCGCTTCCCTTGGCCCAGGACATGGGGGCTCATGGCTGCTCAAGCGGGCATCGCGAAGCCTGCAGCCGGGTCGAGCAGGGACGCCAGCTTGCAGTGAAGGCTACCACCACAGGGCCCATCCACGCAATAGGCTGCGCTGACCCGGCCCCGCTCAACTGTGCTTCTTAGCTGGGCGCCGCCCCATGAGCGAAGCAGGCGGCGTGAAGAGACAATCGGCTGCGCCTCCCTGCCCAGCCTTCCTTGCCAGGTGCTGCACCGGCGGCTCCACCCTGCCCAACTCCGCCTGCTGCCACTTCCCATGAACTTCCTGGGAGACGGCCGGAGCGAGGGGTGGGCGGGAGCGCCCGGCATGCCCATCCACTGGCTCTCCAGGCAGCGTCACTGTCTCCCTGCCCCACCAAGGCCCCCGCCAGCCCCAGAGCCTGAGGCCAGCGGAGCTCCGTAGGTGCGCGCCCCGATGCTGCCCAGTCCCAGAAGGTCCTGGAGCTGAAGGCGAGAGGGGCAGCAGCGGCGCCAGGCTGCCGCCCTCCCAGAGCACTTTCTTCCTTCTCCCGCTGCCGAGAAGAGAGAAAGAGAAAGAAAAAAAGAGAAAGGGAGATAGAGACAAGAAAGGAAGGAAGGAAGGAAAGAAGGAAAGGACTGCACTGTGCTGAGCTGCCCAGCGAGGCTTTGTTTGAGTGTGGGTCGGTGGGGGGGGGCGTGCGCCTGTGTGTCCTGTTCCCACAGCCGGCTGAGCCCCGCAGGGGCTTTGAATCATCCGCCGGTTGTGAAAACGGATCGGCTTTGTCGTGTCGCTATCAGCCTCTCGCCTGCCTGCTCGCTGTCTCCAAGCCATTTCCCAGGCAGAAGCGGTGTGTATTTTTAGCATTGAGGTTTGGCTGCGGCGGCAGTGGGGGCAATCCCCGTTTTTTTGGGGGGGGGGCAGCAAGAGAGACGTCGGGAAAATTCTGCAGCTCCTGCAGCTCTTGATGAAATGAGGAGGGAGGCGGTCTCTGCTCGGTGGGTCTGGGGGAGAGGAGGGACAGCACTGAGCTGGAGGGAGGGGTGCCAAGTGAGACCCTGAAGCGTTCTTGGGGAGGAAAGGAATGGAAAGGAAAGAAGGAAAGGAGAGGAGAGGAGAGAAGAAAAGAAGAGGAAAGGAAAGAGAAGAGAAGGAAGGGAAAGGAAAGGACAGAAGGAAAGGAAAGGAAGAGAGGA
>QLTV01002276.1:517293-527886 GCA_003457575.1 Thermophis baileyi
TATGGAATATGGGACTGACTTTCCAACAACATCAGCAAGCCACCGTCAAATAAGCTTCAATTATTTTGTAATAATTACACTAACTTTAATAATTTTGTTACAATTAAAATAACCTTTAAAGATTATGATTAAATAAGCATTTACGATTTTGTTATAATTAAATAAGCATTTATAATTTTGTTATATTAAATAGGTGTATTTCATATTAATAAAATGGAAGTTAAGAGCCGAGGTGGCGCAGTGGTTAGAGTGCAGTACTGCAGGCTACTTCAGCTGACTGTTCAGCAGTTCAGCGGTTCAAATCTCACCGGCTCAAGGTTGACTCAGCCTTCCATCCTTCCGAGGTGGGTAAAATGAGGACCCAGATTGTTGGGGGCAATATGCTGACTCTGTGAACCGCTTAGAGAGTGCTGTAAAGCACTGTAAAGCGGTATATAAGTCTAAGTGCTATTGCTAGTGCTATTGCTAAGTTGTCTGATCATTATTTTACAAATGTATTTATGTTTTCAAAAAAATTCATATTAGTGGTCTGCGGGACTTAAAATTATGAATTAGGGTCTGTGGGATTTAAAATTATGACCTTGGTGGTCCCTGAGGTCCAAAAGGTTGGGGACCCCTGGTCTGGACAATCAAGACAATTCAAGTCCTCTCCTTAATTCAGAGAGGAATTATGAAAAGCTGATCTACTTTCCAGCCCTACATTCTGTCACATCATTGGAACCATCTTCATTTTGCTATTTGTTCTTCAGAAGGGAGATTCTAGAGGTGATTTGTTAAATGTATCTATGCAGTGAAGCTATAAAAAACTCCAGAGATTCTAGAGATCAAAGAAAGTGAAATGATCTTATGCATTTCATGTCTATTGCATGACAACAAAAATCTGAGCACAGAAAGTATCATTAATGGTTACACATTTGGTAAAATGAAATGTTTTGTTCCAGGCACTTAAAATGCTGATGGAACCACTGAAAAGACTAGTGATAAAGAACTAGAAAACTAGTAAGTTATACATTTGGTTGTCTCATCATCTCCATCCCAGTTTTTTTACTACGAGTTGGTAAGAATACCTGTACAAAGTCCACTGTGCCATTTTGAAATACAAGCTTGTTACAAGTTTAAACAATAAGCAACAATATAGAGATCAATTATGTCTTTTGACATACGAAATCAGACTTCAGGTTACCCCCCCCCCTTTTTTTTAAAAAAAGCATCTCATGTTCACTTTGTGGAAATTATAGACATGCTGACATTTAAACTTTTGCTTTTCATAGCATTTCAGACTTACAACATTTAAAAAGACAGCTATTAACATTTACAGAAATCTCTCCAAAACCAACTGTTCTAACATGGAGAATTCCAATTATACTGCATAAGAGGGTTATCGACCATTTTTCTACAACACTACTTTGAAATGTTTTATATTAAACCAAGAGCTAAAATGTCAGTTGCACATAGATAATACTGTAAATTAAAGTTTATAAAACCATGTAAGATTTACTTAATATTACAACTTTGACCTTCAGGCTGTCTTAACTGTGGCTTGCATAACTTCTTCCCCATTGCTCCTTCCTCCCCCCCTTTATCTCACTAATCTTGCCTCAATGTTAAAATAAAGGTTGTGATGCTTACGTCCAGAAGCAGTATTTGTGAGATTAGTGCTTTTGTATGACCATTTTACTACTAATGCCTTATATTATTTTAACTTCTTTCTTTAACATTGAGTGATTCTTGGTTAAAAAATCAAAGCCTTCACAATTCCACACTATTTTCTCTTACAGTTTTTAGCATAAACCACAATGGTGGGATTTTATTTTACTTAACAATTTCAGGGACGCCACAAGTCTCCTTACTCTCTATTAATTGTTACATAGTAGTTGCTACTGTCCATATAATGGCTTGGAGGATCTGTAACAAAACTATGCATTATTACACACTGAATTAGTTCTGTTTAACTAATCCACTGGAGTAGTCCATACATAGTATTATTAAACTGTTTGCTATGTAGTTATATCACCTAAAATAAATGTTTTAATGTAGGTATTACATTTAAGCTTCTGAGTGCAATTCAAATTACTGATTATCACCTGTAAAGTCCTTCATGGCATAGGTACTAGTAATTTGCAGCACCCCTATGCTTCGTAGTTTCTACCCATAACATATGTTCTGACATTGTTGGCATGCTCTGGGTCCCAATGATTAAAATGTCTTCTGATGGAACCTATGAGGTAGCCCTGGTCTATCATGATGCTTGCCTCGGGAACAATAATCCTCCTGAAACTTGTAACCTCTCCCCCAACCCTATTTAAAGCAGTCCTCAAGATGTGTCTATTTTACTAGGTCTTGGTTAAAATGATTAATGGCCCATTTGTATGGTATTTTAGTTTTAGTTGGGGTTGTTTCTCTGGATTCTTTTATTTTAGTTTTTGTTCTATTGGGTTTTTTCCTATTATTCTTTATGTAAGCCATCTTGTCATGTTACATTGAAATGGCCTAATATAACTAAAAAGTAATGTATAACTTACTGCATTTGAAATGTTTGCTGTGCTGAGGGTAGGCAACCTTTTTTTTTTAAGTTCTTTTTTTTTTTTTTTGACTTTTTGAGTTTGTAGCTGTGGCTGCTGTGTATTGTTTAGGTCTGAAGCAGGCCAGGGTGAAACTATAGCCCCAAGTTAGTGGAGACATCTATTATTCTACTGGCATCTTTTCTTTTTGATGCCTTCTTCTGTTTCTTATCTACAGTGCATTGCAAGGAGGGAAAAGATTGCTTTTTCAGAAATTTGACCTGATTTCTTATATAGGAGGTCAAATGAAATTAGGCCAAGGATTATACGAAAACTTTCATTTTAAGATACTCACCTCCAATTTATGGTATATTGTCATTATCATTTGTAATGGCAGATACAGACACAGACACAGAAACAGACACACAGACACACACTTTTGTAGGTTAAAGAATAAAACCATAGTCCATTCTCTTTCCTTTCTTTTCTTTCTTTCTTTGCTCTAAAGCAGTGGTTCTTAACCTTCTTATTGCCGCGACCCCGCCCTGCCGCCGTGCTCCCCCTCCCCGCCCCCTTCCTGCACGTGATGAGGTGACAAAGGGGGCGTGGCACCAGGGGTGAAATGCTCCCGGTTCAGGCGTGCCTGCGGGTCGCCGGACAGCTGGTAGCGATGAAAGCGGGAGACTTCGCCCACCCGCCTGGACGCCGCCATTTGGGTTCTTTTACCCTCTGCGCATGCGCAAAGCATTCTGCGCATGCGCAGAGGGTAAAAGAACCCAAATGGTGGCATCCGGGCGGGTGGGCGAAGTCTCCCGCTTCTGTCGCTACCGGCTGTCCGGCGACCCGCAGGCACGCCCGAACCGGGAGCATTTCACCCCTGCACGGTGGCACCAAGATGGTGGGCTAGCTCATGCTTAGGCGACCCCTGTGAAAGGGTTGTTCAACCCCCAAAGGGGTCGCGACCCACAGGTTGAGAACCGCTGCTCTAAAGACTACCATGCTTATCCTTGTCCAGATAACCACCTTATTTTATTTTTTCCTGTAAGATTGGCCACAGTACCTTAATTTTCAGGATTGTTTCACTGTATGCATAAGACAGAAATGGTACTTTCTGTTTATACAACAGGACTAATTTTAAACAAGGGCTTAGTTTTGCAGTCTGTGCGATTGGTTCCCTGACTTAAGTACAGCTTTGTTACATCTCTGGGTTAAATTAAACTTTCTCCTAAATATCATGCAGAAGTTTGCCATACTGCTTTTTCCTGTCAGCCTAGGAAACAGAAGTTATTCATACTCAGTATTTGTATCTTTTATTTTGCTTTTGCTCTTCAGGGAACAGTACTAACATTTCTGTTGCTAACAGAGCAAGATCTGTGCGTCAAAGATAGATTTTAGCAGATACACAAGAATTATTTGGAACAACAAGAGGGAAAGTCTCAATAAGACAGTTAAATGAGTGATCGTCTTTAGTGCACACAGAACACTGAGTAACTGTTTTTTGATCAAGTAGAAACTGGAAGAGCAAGAGGGAGAGGGAAAGAGAGAGAGAGAGAGGAATTTAGTGGCTGGAAAAGGAGGACAGGGTAAATGCAGAGTGAGAGACACCTAGTTATAAATAGAGTATGGATAACCTCTTATTTTCTGGATTGATGATTTTTCTGGTATATGCTCAGAAGCTATTTTTAAATTTTGGCTGGAATGTAATTCTTCTAGTCCACAGAAGTCAATTGAGAAATTCAAGATTTTAATGCAGCTGCAACTGGAAACTGTTTCCCGTCCATTTTCCCCAAACAATTCTCACTTTCTTTAGCTTGGTTCTTATTTAGTATGGAGGAGGAATTGCTACCCTTCACCTTTTCTTTTCTTTTCTTTTCTTTTGTTCATCTCACTCATCTCTTCAAGTAAAATAGACATTTCAGGGATTTTTCACATTACCTTGAGAGGCCCTGCTTGTTTCTTCCAGTCAAATTTTAACAGGAGTTCTGTAGTTTAACTTTAACTTTGTTTTTAACTTTAACTTTTAAAACTTTAACCTTAGACTGTCTACTGTTGACCTTACCCCATTCCTAAGAGGTCTGTAAGGGGCGTGCATAAGCGCACCAGCGTGCCTACCGTCCCTGTCCTACTGTCCTATTGTCTTCATCTATCTGTATTCACTTTGATTATGTTTATGATTATACCTATACCTGCTATCTTGTACATGTTTGACAAATAAATAAAATAAAATAAATAAATAAATAGTTTTATCTGTAACTAATGGGGGCTGTCCAGTCATGCCTATCCCAATACTCAGTTGATGGAAAGCTGTAGTGTCTGAATGTTTCCATTTCTAGATTTATCTGTTCCTACAAGCAGAAACAGGTAAAGGAATATGAAATTGATCTCAAGTCCCAAGCCATTCACATGTCTCCAAGAAAGAGAAGATGGGATGTGGCAGGGCAGTAACAGCATGATGGACACAACGTTAGAGGAAGAGGATGAAAAATGGGATTGAAAATGAGAAAGAGGAAATTGCATATGCTGGGATACTTGCAGTACAATGAAACTGAAAACAGGACAGGAAGATAGTATCAACCCCGCATGGTGGACCAGATTGGGAAATCAATCCCACAGGAAGGACAACTACTTTCATTGAGCTTTGCTATAATAACAGAGTCTTACAAATTTGATTGTTCTGTACCTTCTTCTTCTTATATTTGAGTGAATTAAGAGGTGTGTGCTTGAGCTACTTGCAAATATTATTTTATTTTGGACTTTAACAATTCTTCAGCCCCTTTTTGCCTAGGTAACAGCTCCTGTATATCTCCACCTTCTCTACTCTCTATTTGTACCTATGTCATCAATGAGATTTTAGCTGATGTGCTAAATAAGGATGAAATCATGAGCCTTCCTCAGATGTTTTGGCTAAATATCATCTTTTAGCTGTCCAGACTGTTATAGTTCTGTTTCAGTGGTGGGATTCAATTTTTTTTACTACCAGTTCTGTGGGCGTGGCATGGCATGGCATGGCTTTGTGGGTGTGGCTTTGTGGGCGTGGCAGGGGAAGGATACTGTAAAATCTCCATTACCACCCCACTCCAGGGGAAGGATAGTGCAAAATCTCCATTCCCTCCCCACTCCAGGGGAAGGTTACTGCAAAATCCCCATTTCCTCCCGATCAGCTGGGACTCGGGAGGCAGAGAATAGATGGGGGCGGGGCCAGTCAGAGATGGCATTTACTGGTTCTCCGAACTACTCAAAATTTCCGCTACCGGTTCTCCAGAACTGGTCAGAACCTGCTGAAACCCACCTCTGTTCTGTTTGAGCAATTAGCAGCTATTTCTATTAAAATGGCATTAAAAATGTAAGATAAATAAAACTTCTCAAAGTTCTCCTTATAATGGATGCTGAGGAAATAAGTATTCCTTCTAGAATGAAGTACAATCATCACAAGGCAGGACATTGAAGAAAGGATTGACAGAGAAAACTGTGGGAAGAGAAACAGAAAAAGAAAAGATAGGCTTATTTTTAAAAGAGAGTTGGCAAGCCTCATTTGGTCTTAGCTGGACATTGGACCAGCATACTTTATGCCTGCCTGTCTACACATAACTAATACATTTTGTTCAATGTTCCAGGGAATTCCAAGGTTATACATTTAACTCAGATGTTGAAATAACAAGGTGGCAATGGTAAATCATTTCCATACTGTTGCCAAGAAAACTGTGTAGGCATATGTGCAGTAACATTCAAAATGGTTGATGCAAAGTTGAGATGCAACATCACTTACAGTCAGGTTCCTAAACAGCCAATGTTGATGAGGTTAGACTACTGTATTTAAGTGACTATTGCTTAAGCTGAATCTGAAAATATTTCCCAGTATTTCTTTCACTTCCCATTGCTCAAAAGGTTCAAATACAAATTCTTGAATAAAGGAGACATGACATTAATTGTTCCAATGCAATTAACATGCATGCATTTTTCTTCTGAGCAGCCTCATTAAAAGGAGCCTTGAACTCTTTTCTGTCTGCTACAGTTTTTAGAGAAAGCAATTCTCTGTTTCCTTCTGTTTCCATTTAAATGGAAACTCTCATTCTCACATTCAGAAAGGCAGGCGGTTTTGACTGTGACAGGAGGAAAGGAAGGGAGAGAGAATTAATCTTCTCTTCCATCCCACATTTCTTATGAGTTTAATTAATTTAATGTGTTATTAGGCCTTCATAAATTGTTTTCAGTGGTCCAAAATTGTCTGACTATGATGTGTATGTATGAGATTTCATCACACCCATTATTTTGGCTATGTTTCTATATGTGTAGTTTTATTTTAAATTAAGTTAATATTGTCTTCTTCCAAGAATGAACAAATGGACTCTGAGAATAATCAGGATTGGATTTTGTTGTTGTTTGGCATCCTCAAATCTATGATACATTCAGCTTATGTGATGAGTTTTTCTGTTGAAATACACTTTGCTCCAAACAAATCAGTTAGACGCAAATGTAGAGAGACAAACTACAAATATGATAAGTGTACCAATTCTTTGTTTCTTTGACATGCATATATTTATTTGTCCAATTTCTATAGCTACCCATTTCATCAAACAAGCAATTTTGGGTGGCATACAACAAAGCTGAAATACTTTTCTCTTTCTGACACATCTGTTTCTTTCTTCCTCTTCCTTGCAGCTTTCTTCTCTTTTCCTGAAGGCTCAGCAAGTTGTTAAGGAAAAGACTTGTTCCCTTGAGGAATTTGAACTGCTCATGTGTAGAGGTTTAGAAATTAGTCCAAAGGCTGTATGTCTATTAGGCTGTGTGAGATGTCTATTAAGCTGTGTGACATTGGAGTACTGCGCGGAGACGTTCCGCCAGGACTGCCACTGATTTCCCCGTGATCAGGACATCGTCAAAGTATGGGCAGACGCCGGGAATGTTCTTCAGTGTTCATTCCATAATACTTTGGAACAACCCTGGTCCTACGCTTACCCCAAACTGCAAGCAGCGCACTCAGAACGCACCTCTGTGTGTGACTATTGTTTGTGTTTCTGCGGTAGCGTCGTCTACCGGTAGTGTTCTGCCCCAGCGATGAGCCACCAATAATACGCACACACAAACTGCCGAACACTGTTCTTTTACTAATAAATGTCTCCTAATAACTTCTTAGGAGCAACATAATAGTTTGAACACAAAATAAAGGCAGAATAGGTTTTTTCAAACCTCCGCTGGTAAATGTCTAATCTTTAACAGCTGGCCGGAGTCCAAGAAATACTATGATCAGGTCTGACTGTATTTGGCAATACTCCCAGAGCTAGGAATGCAGGAAATAAGACCCGTACTGGAACAAGTACATGAGCAGACTGGAGCCACAAAGATCCAGAGTGATATCAAAAGTTGTTTCCTGCAACGAGGCTGAGCATGGTCAGGGCTTAAATAGTCTAAGGGTGTGGCCACTTAGCCTGCAGCTCTACTCTCGAGGAGACCTCCTCCTGAGTAGCCACTCTTTTCTCCTAGCAGCCCTGTGTGCCCGAGCATTGAGAAGAAGAGGCTCCTCCTCTTCTTCTTTGGTCCTGATGGGCTCCTCAGGAGGTACAGAAGGCCCTGCTTGACTCTCAGCCTCCTTGCTCTCTGACGCGGGTGCCAGGTACACAGGCCGATGATACCTCGCCACAACCACCTCATCGTCCTCCTCGCTCTCTGACTCGGGCACCAGGTGCATGGGCCAATGGTACCGTGCCACAACTGCCTCATCGTCCTCAGGATCCATGATCACCGGGACACTGGCGGGCCACAACAGGTAGCTGCTGGTAGGCCTGAGCGAGGTCTAGCTTAGCAAAGATTCAGCCTCCCTGGAGTGAGGCGAGGATGTGGCTTACCATTGGTTCAGGGTAAGCATGCTGCTGTAGTGCCTTGTATATGGTGCACTTGTAGTCTGTGCAAATGCGAACGTCCCCGTTAGGCTTAACTGGGGTCACTATGGGAGTCTCCCAATGGCTACAGTCCATGGGTTGGAGCACTCCCTGCTGTATCAGCTTGTCTAGTTTTGCATCAATTTTAGGCTTCAATGCAAAGGGAACCCTGCGCGGTTTTAATCGGATTGGAGTTACTGTTGGATCAAACTTGAGTACAATGGGTGCCCCTTTGTATTGTCCCAGTTCAGTGCTGAATATGTTAGTGTATTGTTGGCATACCGCTTCTAGATTGGCTATTTGGGTTGGATGGATCCCCGTTACCCTGATGCCCACGGTCTCAAACCAGTCCAGTCCTATGAGGCTGGTGCACGGCCCCTCTATGACCACTCTATGCTGAGGGAACCCTCAAACTCTCTGAATTGTACTCTAATGGTAGCTTTGCCCCTTACGGGAACACGGCGATTCTGGAAGTCGGTTAGCACTAAGCTTGATGATTTTAGCAGGATCTGCTGTCAGCTACGTTTGCAAATGTGGTCGAAAGTCATGGAGGAGATAATGGACAGGGCCGATCCAGTATCTAGCTCCATGGAGAATGGGACCCCTTGAAGTTTTAGTTGGAGTCTTATCTTTTCTTTGATGGGATGTTGGGCCCCTGTACATTGGATGCTACGCCTTCCTGAGCAGTATTCAACTCTGCTCTGTACTGGGGGCCCTTTCCCATTGTGCTGCTGTGTGGCAGGTTTCGTTTCCCACTGACGACCTCTGCAAACTCTGGCAATGTGCCCTTGCTTTCCACAGGCACGGCATACTGCTGTGCGGAATCTTCACTCTGCTCTTTCATGCTGTTCCCCGCAGCTTGCGCAGCTCTGTGGGGGAGTTGCTTGCTCTATGGAGCATAGCCTTCTGGGTGTCTCTCTCCGCAAGCAGTCGATTTCTTCAGTCTTACTGACCTTTCCCAAGCCTTCTGCTGTCTCTTGGTGGATCGCTGGGGTGTGTGTGTGCATTTTTAGTGGCTGGAAAGTCTTCATGGCCCCTCTAGCAGCCTCATCCACCATGACTTTCTTCAATGGGTCTTGGAAAGTCAGTTTCTCCATGGCGAATAGGTGCTGCTGTAATTTACTATTACACAGGCCGCAAACAAGCCTGTCTCTGAAATGGTCTTGCAGATCAGGGAACTCGCATTTGCGCGAAGCTTGGCGAAGGGCTGCCACAAACTCTGCTGCAGATTCCCCGGATCTCTGTTCACGTTGCTCGAATGCGTGGCGCCGGGCGATGACCGAGAGTTTAGGCTCAAAATGTTCGCTTAATTTTTTCTTGAGGTCTGCGTAGGCCACTGTCTCTATGCTTGCCGGTGCTATCAAGTTTTCAGTGATATCAAACGTGGCTTGTCCACAGACACATAGTAGGGTTGCTGCCTTCAGGCCATTGTCCGTGACCTGGTTAGCCCAGAGATAGTTGTCTACTTGGGAGATGTATGAGCTCCATTGTTCCGGGTGAGTAATATTGAACTTGTTGAGTCTTCCCAGTTTAGCCATTTTGAGAAGGCCCCTGCTGGTTAATACATGTACTGCTGCGGTTGGAGCTGGGCTGCACTTAGGAATCCTGGGGACGGATCCCTCAGGTACGTCTGTGCCTCCAGTGTGTCTTACTGGCAGGCAGGCCGGGGAGCGTGGTCCCACCAGGGCTCTTTACCCGATCTGACACCCAGTGATTTCAGTCTCTTGATTAGCAGCAGCTCTCTCCTCTGCAGCATCCCACATTCATCGCCACTGTTGTGTAGTGGGCTGCAATAGGCAGGAACAGACCAGCATAGATACAACAGCAGTTATTGACTCAACTGGAACTCTGGAACAATAGGCAAATCCCTGTAATTTATACTCTGGGCGCACATGGCCTCAACCAATCATAATACTTGAAAGAACCCGCCCCAATATGAATGTTCTAAGTTTCCCTCCAAAACAGTTGAAGTTAACAGTTAGGGTCATCTAAAGGTTAGTTTCACTTTAGCAGGCCTTAATATATATTCAATACATAACAAACATCACCAAGTGAGTTTCCAAAACTGAGAATAGACTTGAGTCTTGGTCTCACAGTGCCTGACAGCACTAACTACTGCACCATACTGGATCTAATTGACACATTTTGCCCAAACAAAGAACATCAGTGGCCTCAGTTTCAACCCAGCTGCAAAAAAAAAAAAAAAAAAAAAAAAA
>QLTV01002276.1:553682-576304 GCA_003457575.1 Thermophis baileyi
TGGATTGAAGCTTCCTTATTTTTATGGGTAATTTGTTTTTCTTGGTTTTGGTGGTTATTAGTGGTACGTATAGTTTGATGACTCTTTTGATTTCGAGCAAAAAGATATTGTAGTAGTCTTCGATAATATTACAGCCAGAGAATAGTATTTGCCAATCAAGAGATGAGAGGTCAGTGTCTATGTTATCATAGTTGGCTTTTTTAAAGTTATAATTGGTTATCCTATCATTATGTTGATTTTTATTTTTATTGTACTGGCAGTACAATATTTAGAAGTAAAGTGTGGGGTAAACAAAATGGTGGAACTGCTTCCCCCAAATACATAAATGTGAACAGTGGAAAATATGTAACACACTTACTTGTTAGTGACAGAACCAGATATCTGAAGAACCTGGCTCTCTTTCCTGGTTTAAATTGATGTTCTGTATGACATGGGACTAGCACTTTTTCAAAAGAGAGTTAGATGCATATTTGAAAACAGGACTTGAGTTAACAAGAGTGCCAATCCCATAACTATAGAAATCCTGCAGGAGAACTGAGAATCACTTCAAAAAGTGACATGAAACATGGTTGACAGATGCCTCTTTGGAAGCCAGATGTTCAATCTCTCCTGTAGCCCAAACCAAAGTAGAGACAAAATGCAGTGCCCAAAAGTCTGAGGGAAGAGAATATGCCTACAGCAACCTAAAATGGCCAATGGAATGTGGGCAGATCCCAGATTCTGATTGCCCTATCTTAAATCAACATAGATGTGTTGAAAAAAGTGTGGAAATGTTTATAAATTCATAATATAATCATTAAAGAGGACACTCCATGTGTTATTCATCTAATATAATGAATAACACATCATATTTAATTTGATTACTCACTGCCTATTCAGTAATATTCTCCTAATGCTACATGATTTTTTTTAATTCAGTGGTAATTTTTGGAGACCCTCAGCTGCATACCATTAGTCTGCTGGGTATAGTTCCAATTCATATTTAGTCAGATAAATGACCATCAGGACATCCTTTCCTTAATTTCTTAGATTTTTTTTAGCATTGATTATTGTAGGTATTCCTTTTTAGCCAGTGAGGTTGTTTGGCCTGATCGTTTCTGGAAGAAATTGACATCTAGTTTATAGTTTCTGGAACTACGAGCTAGCCCTTCATGATTTTCAGTATATGTTTTGTAACAGAGTACATGTTTAGTCTGAGAAGGACCCTGCACAGGAACACAGCTTATCCATTTGAATTCAATTATTTATTTGTTATCACAATTTTGCAACCAAATTCTAGTTTCATTGTTTTATCATTAAATCTCCTTGACTTTTGAAAGGTCTACAAAAATGCTCTTATCTTGCACAGTTCAGTGAGATTCTAATTAATGCAAGTGTTCATAAATCCTATTTGAGTCAACTGTCCATGTTAATAGATAACTTTAAATATAATATCACTGTCTTCGAAATGAAATAGTTCTGTTTGCCTTTCAGAAAATACACCAAGGCTAACCCGCTGCCAACATTTCAGCATTTCTTAGCACTGCTATTGGAGTCAGTTTAATTATTCATTATGAACTATCTCAATATAGGTCTGCGTTTCATCCACGAATTGCATGAGAAATGATCTGAGTTTTAGGAAAATAGAGCTTATGCATCTATGCTGAATAGTTTAATCTGAACAAATTTCAGCCTATGGCTTATGCACAAAAGAGCACTTAGTGCTGTTTGGTATTCACTATTCATGCAAGGTTGTCTGTGCATATATGTGCTTGCTTTCTATGTGACATTTAATGAAAAGACATTTTACAGGCAAATGTTTACCAAAACAGTAGTTAGTTGTCTAGTCACCTCCAAATTTGAATTGTTCACTCTCTGTCACTCTCTGTCAGCCCTAGGAAACAGGCAATGGCAAGAAAATGGCAGGTACCTGCCCAGGCAGTCTCTAAGAATCAGACATAATTGAATGGAATAATAAAAAAAATAGGAATATAATAGCCTCCCCCTAAAAAATATTAACCAAAATATATAATTAAGATTTTAAAAAGAAAGTAAGATGGGCATGAGGATACAATAGTCTCAAACTCAGAAATAATGTTTTACCGTACATCCCTCCATTGAGAATTGTTCATTGAGTCTTTCTATTTGTTTTCTATTCTTTTGCCAGTCTTGGGTTTTAGAAAGTCCCAGTATGGAATACTTTTTCTTATTTTACTGTCTTGTTTCCACTCTTCTATTCATATCACATAACAGTACAGATATTCCTCGAATTACAACCACAGTTGAGCCTGGAATTTCTGTCATAAGTCATTGCAATCATGAAGCGAGACACCCACATGAACACCTTGCTCAATTGATCCCGACTTTCCCACTTGCAGTAGCTCATGTGGGTCATTAAGCAGATGGAGTGAAAGAGCTGTCTGCCAAAATGGGACAGGCAGCTTCCTTCTGCACACAGAAGGGAATTGCAGCGCTAGGCTGAAGAAAAGATGGTCGGATTTTAATTTGAAACTATTATGATCATTTAAAATTGACTGCACCAAACAGCAATAAGAACGGAAAGCAATCATGAATTCAAGAATCAGTCAATACAAATGATAGATTATTATAAGCAGGGATGAAATCCTCTGAAGTCTGCTACCGGTTCGCTTCGTGCACGCTTTGCACGTGCATGCATGCCACAGGCACTACTGTGCAGCGCTGAAAAAGGAGCATTTTGAAGCCATCAGAGTCTGCAAAGGTAAGTAGAACAGCGAGGGGGGGGGGGATCAGCTGTGCTGTGTGATTTAGATTAGCTAGAAAGCAGGAAATCCTGCTTTCTAGGTAATCTAGATTGCGGGGCACAGATGATCATCGCACAGCTGATCGTTGGATATACTGGTTCACCCGAACTGGTAGCTTTTTTTTACTACCCGTTCGGGTGAACCAGTCCGAACCGATATAATTTCACCTCTGATTATAAACTGAAAGAGCTTAAAAGTTCTCAAGTCTTCATTGAGAAAAAAAATACTGTGTTTATAACATTTTCAACGACAGATGGAAGGGATGCTGTAAATTGGAGCTATGTTTGCCTTCCTGGCAACAAGGACTGCATGTTGTTCCAGATGAAGGCCAGAGTTCATAACTATGTGTGACCTACAACTCTTAAAGTCATTGTGTACCATGCCTAATTCTTTCAAGCATGGACATGAAATCCTCACGGCAGCAAATAAAATAAAAGCCATGTAGTGTTATTTATTTACTGCATTGCCTGATGTCTTTATAGTTTTCATTTCTTTGCATAAGATCCAAGTTCTGTGGACAGGCAGATCTGCTTGATGGAATTTACTGAATGTCATGTATTTAATTTTGTTTTCAGTTTGTGCCATTACCTGGATGGAGCTATTCAGTACTTAACAAGATTGTTGCGGAGAAAAATAATTAGAGGCGAAATGAATCTTGTTTCCATGCTCTCAATCCTCAAGAATAAGACCGGAGGCCAGGAAAGAATAAAAGTAATATATTTGCAAGACAAAAAATAAGAACATCTAAGTCTGTGTCTACATGGTGAAGAAACAAAGAGAACAAAAAAAATTAACACATGCGCAGTACAGGTATCACATGAGAACTGCATATCAGTGTACAGTGTCGTTTCAGAATAAGAGTCCAGCTGACAAATAAATATGAACGTAGTGACTTTATAGCTTTAAATCTCACATATTTTTCAAAATGCTATGAAAATAACATTTGGACAACTACCACTTCAGTTTTTCCTTTTTTTGGGGGGGGGGGAAGGGTTTGATTAGTTCCATTCATGTCCTGTATTCTTGTTGAAATATCCATCACAGAACTGCTGGTTTAAGATTGTTATATAGATCAAACCTATAAAACAGTGTGCTATGATTGCAAACCATTTGAGATGTAGCCCATTAACAGCATACATTATGAAGAAGACACCAAGTAGAGTAATGTCTAACTCGAGCTTCGGGAATAAGTTGCCTCTTTATCTCCAGGGACATCATCAGAAATTCTGACCTTGTTATTCAATGCAATAATTATTTGGTTTTGATTATTGCATAGATAGTATAAGCTTCCTAGACAGGGGTGGGTTCCTCCCGGTTCGGACCGGTTCTCCCGAACCAGTAGCAGCCCGCTGGTGACATCACGATGACATCACCGAACCAGATCGGTCAATGCCGGTCCGTGGGGGCTGCCATCTTTTTTTTGAATTTTTTTTTGAATTTTTTTGAATTTTTTTTTTCCTTTTGAGCATGCGCAGAAGCCGACTTCCAGCACTGTGCATGCGGTTGCCATCTTTTTTTTGGCTTTTTTTTCCGATTTAGATGTTGTGGTCTCTGGTAAGAAGTCATTAAGTCTGCACATATTACAAACCACCAAATCTTCCATCAAGGGTTGGAATCCAGAGGCAGCATCCCTGGAAATCTGCTGAGGCCTGTACTTCAGCAGATAGATACTTTCTAGTCCCACAGAATTCCCTGACCCTGTTCATTGTTTTTGCATAGCATTTTTTCATACATACCAGATAAAGAAAAGAAAGAAGAGCCTTCCCCGAGCAGGTGTGCAATTTGGCTTTGTCATCAAATGAAATGACAAGTGACAGGTTTTGAAGCTGAGCCTGAAAATTTTTAGTTACAAAGAAAGCCATTCCACTCCCTAATCAGAAATCAGGGAGAAGGTCAGGAGATAACACAAACTCACCTGGTGTTTCTCAACTTCAGCAACTTAAAAATGTGTGGACTTCAATTCTCAGAACTCCGCAGCCTTCAGGCATGCATGAAGTTGAGAAACATTGAACTAGGCTATACTTTTCCTCACTGACTCAAGACCCATTGATGCCCTTAAAAATTGCAATGAGTAAAAATGATTTTACTTTTGACTCTAAAATGTTCTAGATTCTTGAGCAGGAAAGAGATGAGCTTTACTTTGAATAAATATTCTTCTCCCTTTATTTTTGTGAGATGCGCATTGATTGTGTTGTTGCATATTTTTGCAAACAACACTGTTGACTTCTTATGTACTGTTGCCAAAGTTTCTGTTTGTCTTTGGAGCTCGTTAATGGACCCGGAGTTCCAACTTGCCGAGGAGCAGAGTGTAAAAATTTCAATCATCACAAAACATTGTCAGTATGATTTGATAAGTGACTGTCCTTAAAGACTCAATGCTTCCCTTCTTCCAGAGTATCTCTTTCCTTTGGCTTAGTAGCCAACTCCATCTGAGCTGAAACAGTATAGTGTTTGTGGCTTGTCATCTCTGGAAAGAAAGAAAAAAACCTTGGTTTGCATATGTGAGAGCACCCTGGGGATAATATGTTAATTACAAAGCAAGGGAATCATGCTCTGCATCAGATTGTCGAAAAGTCTTTATTAACTGCTTGGAAATAGTTAATTCTTCATTAGTCAGAACAGGGAATCAGAAGCTGCTGCTGCTGCCTAGGAGCCATTGATTGGACTTTATGGAAGCAATAATTTCCCTGAAAAACATTTGTTACCACACTTAATGACCAGATTTTAGACTATTAACCTTTCATGGGAGGTCAAGCAACAAAATGAATGTTAACTGCTTGTAACAACCAATAGCTTTGCAATGAATATTCAGACATTTTAACATTAAATATGCTTTTCTTCCTCCCCCAAATCTATTATAATAGCATATATATCACAGAGACTATATATATACGTCTATGGAAGTGTCATTGTCATACAGAAGGCGGCAAACAGAAGGAGACTGATGACCACTCTTGAGATCTTATGCACATCCTCAGCTGCCATAGTAGTGGGTGCATTCCAGTTTAGTATTTAACTCAACTGAAGCAAAAACAATGGGAAAGGAGAATAAAGTCTATCTCTCCACTAACATACATACCATTTCTACTACAGCATACTAGTCCTTTTTATAAGGTAAAGCAAAGTTCCCCAACCTTTTCAGCTTTGTGGGCAGGCGGGGGGGGGAAGGGGATGGTTCTGCATGAGTGGTGGGCAAGCATACCCAGCTCCATTTGTGTGCACAGCAGCCACGTATGCCTGCCGCTCGCACAAATGCAGCACGCACACACACACTCACCCACTGTTCGCGCAAGTGGGGATGCACGTGTGTGCGCTCACCTACTACTTCCTTGTCCAGTTCTAAATGGCTCAAGGCCCAGAGGTAGGCCTCCTGGGGATTGGAGACCCCTGAGGTAAAGTCCCTTAATAGAAACCTTCATCTTGCCATGACATATTTAATTTGAAAAGACAGACTTGTTAATTTACATGAGGACCCAGATTGTTGGGGGCAATATGCTGACTCTGTAAACCGCTTAGAGAGGGCTGTAAAGCACTGTGAAGCAGTACATAAGTCTAAGTGCTATTGCTATTGCTATTACATATTCCCATACTAATCTTGTGGTTGTGTGCAATTTACAAAACTCTGCATCATTTTTGATGGAAAGGGTGGTTTAAGGTTTCTTCTCATTTCAGTTGAAAAATATGTCATTTGTTCTAAAATGATACCTCCCATATTTCCAATAAATAACCATTCAAGAGGAAGAATGAATTCAATAAAAGTATCTGTACTATCTAGTAATGTAACACTTAACTTTCTGTGCTTCATACTTCATTTTAGAAGGAACTGCAGCCTTGTGTTGAAATTTAATTTACACCACCAAGGATTGGAAAGAAGATACAGGTGAGCATAGCATCTTTTTCTCTAATAACCATTGGGAGTGTTATGTCTAGTTGGCACTCAAATCTGCAACAAGGGTTATCAAGATCCTCAGTCACAAGTTTATTCAATTGAATAAACTTGAAACCCTCCAAATGTCTTCTCCATGGACAAAGATCTAGAGAAAAACTGGTTTGTCCACACTAGAATGTGTCTCCTTGTTGCTATCACACTTTCATCTCTCCCACATGCAGACTGACATCCTGGTGGAGGATAGTTATTTCTCAGTGATGGAACAATGGGATATTCACAGCTGATAACATCTATGTTACAGTTTTTATGCCAAATTCCAAATCACTGTAGCCTATTGAAAACAAATAACTGCTTAATGGTCAATTAAGTTTCAGTCTTGTCATTTTGTCCTGTGGGTTGGCCTGGGCTTTTTGTATTTCAGATATGGAACTGTGTGTATTCAAAAGCAATGTCCTCTGGCAAACAACAAATCCTGGAAGCATAAAAGGATAATCTTGGCTCATGTAGTTATCCGAGCTCATGCTACTGTAGTGAAACATATATCCAAATTAGTGGTACATTTCTATAGAACTTTGTTACTATTCTGGTTTTTATATTGCTATATAAATACTGTTGTGTAAGAATATGGCTGACTCTGGCCATTTTTCCACTAATCACTTATAGCTTTTTCTTGGCATCAGTCAGACATTGCTGAAATTATATGAAGCTTGTCCTTATTACTTTATTTGAGCACAGTGACAGTTGGATAATTTTAGAAGATATGATAAGTCACTAGTGGAGATAGGTTTGTTCAGATCAATCAATCAAATTCTTGCTGTGTCCTCATAATTTTTCTCCCTATTTTCTCTAAGCAAGGGTGGGCCCAATAGAAATTCTCTGCACTGAAAAAAATAAAACAACTATTTTCTTCTTCTTCTTCTTCTCCCTTAAAATAAAAAAATAAAAAAAATTCCAAACACCTACTTTGTAAATAGACCCAACTCCTTTGAAATAATATGGCAGAATAAGAATATGAGAAATGAAACTCAACGGATACAAAATCTTAGAAGGACAGACTTCCAAAATGAAAAGAAGCATTGCAAAAGAGGGATGAATGACAGGGCAATTTTTCACATGAAAAAATGGACTTTTCAATATGGAAATCAATGGTGGAAACAAATCAATACTGGACCCCCTGTTAGATAGTATTGACATCGTCTGAGTGAACAGTAAATTTTCTGTAAATGGAACATGCTGATGGTGCAGTAAAGTTATTATCTAGGAAAGCCGCTAGTTTAGTGGATCACATGACATAAGCCAGAGGTATGGAAGCAGTATCTTTCATGTGTAGCAAGGTTTTGGAATTTTTCAGTTTGAAAATATATTGCCAAACTTGAGCCTGATGAGCTGAGGGTGGTTGAAAACCCTTGCCCAATATGATTCTGCTTCACTTGGGGAAAAGTGAAAGTGGGTGGGTGGGTGGAGGATACAGAGAAGGTTTGTTTAGAGGCCCACCTCTGAGAAGGCCATGGGCCAGAAGGATGTTTCCTCTGTAGTTGCCTATGAGGGCAACTACAGAGGAAACATCCTTCTGGCCCATCCTTCTGGCCCAGTTTATGAGAACTGCCCTCACAGGTGTATGTGGCCCTGTTGCTTCTGGCATTCAAGAAGGCACTGAAAGTGTTTCTGACCAAAAACAGTTCTCACCTAATTGATGATGATTGGATAACTATGTGTTCAATTACATTTTAATGATAGTTTACAGTAACTATTATGGCAGCCTTCTTTTGTCTGTGCTTTGTGACATACTGTCCAGAGTCTTTTGAGAGGGTGATACAATATTTTGGAAATGAATGAATAAATGGTTAAAAAAAACATTTGGTATCATATCTTGCAATGGAAGAAAAATGTTTTCTACAATGATGTGACAATAAATCTAACTATTCAATGCAGTAATGGGTTTCACTTACCTTTGCTACCGGTTCGGAGATGTGCGCACACATGCAGCTTCTGCGCCAGTGGTGGGATTCAATTTTTTTTACTACTGGTTCTGTGGGTGTGGCTTGGTGGGCGTGGTGTGGCTTGGTGGGCGTGGCTTGGTAGGCGTGGCAGGGGAAGGATACTGCAAAATCTCCATTCCCACCCCACTCCAGGGGAAGGATACTGCAAAATCTCCATTTCTTCCCGATCAGCTGGGATTCGGGAGGCAGAGAATAGATGGGGGCGGGGCCAGTCAGAGGTGGTATTTACCAGTTCTCCGAACTGTCAGAGGTGGTATTTATCGCTTCTCCGAACTACTCAAAATTTCCACTACCGATTCCCCAGAACTGGTCAGAACCTGCTGAAACCCACCTCTGTTCTGCGCATGCACAGAAGCTTCTGCGCATGTGCAGATCATCCGTGATGACGTCCGGGCGGGTGGGCGGAGCCTCCCGCTGCCGCCGCTACCGGTTTGCCCAAACCGGGGTGAATTGGTAGCAACCCACCACTGATTCAATGCTTTCCACTCTGAACAATCTTTGTTGTTGTCTTATTTTACAGCTGTGTGTTATAACCAGAAAATACAGGGCACTAAGTTTTTTTAAAATCATTTTATGGCTTCTGCATTTGCATCAAATAAATGAACATTCATATTAGTTATATGTAAATACTTACTAACTTATGGAGTAAACTAAAAGTTTTAATGGCAACATACAGAGAGGAACAACACTAAGAATGCATAAAAGAAATAACATATTCCTTATTGGAATCTTAGATGTAACTATTTTAACTATGTGAAATAAGATATGGCACATGCGAGAGAGATTATAATTCTGTATGTTTTATTGTCTTTTTATTGCATATATTTATAGATATTTTAATTGAAAAAGTAAAACTAACCTTTGGAGAATCACAGTAATGAAAGTACTCATGTTAACAATTTTCCCATGTCACAATAAAACAGTAGTATTGGTGGCTAATTGTTCATAAAAATATGATAATAAAACACAGAGGTGTTTTTAGATCAATAACTGAAAGAATGAAAAATGCATTAGCTAAGGAGCTTCATTAAAGTTTCCTTAGCTAGTGACAAAAAACATTTTACAAAGTAGATACATGGATTTCCATCATCCCTAAAAATGCATTGGCAATAGTATGTACAAAAGGGATGGGGATTTCATTGTGGGTGGCCCAGCAGTCATTTTTTACTGACCCTCTCACAGACACTATTGGCTAATAATAGATATCATATATGCCTTATGAATATTTTCCTGACAATTTTAACCTTTAAAACAAGATTGGATAAATTTGTGAATGTTTAATTTAGTGAAATCTCTAATAATTGCTGGATTCAATGCCAACTTATTGAAGAGTCATAGATTTATTATATTTATATATAATGTTCCTGATGGTGCAGTGGTTAGAATGCAGTATTGCAGGCAAACTCTGCTCACAGCCTGGAGGTCGATCCTGATGAGGCTCAAGATTGACGCAGTTTCCATCCTTCTGAGGTCAGTAAAATGAGGACTCAGATTGTTGGGAGCAATATGCTGATATTGTAAATTGCCCAGAGAATGCTATAAAGCACTAAGGGGTGGTACATACAGTAAGTCTAAGTGCTAGGGCTTGTGCTATTGATGTCCATTTTCCTGTATTCAAGTACATATTTTCAGAACAAATTGACAACATTAGAGCTCTTAGACCTATGTCTGTATACAAATGTGTGTGAATGTACATTAGTATGTACATGTAAGCATGTCTTCCCATACATGTTCAATTCCAGCCATAGAAAGGGAAGAATGGAGTAGTCTTTGCCCTGGCCTTCCAAAACAATTTACTCCTTCCTAATTCACACATCTTAATTTGACTCCATTTTTGTTGTTCTTGTTCATTGACATAACTCTAAGATTAGTCCTCAACTTTCAACCACAATTGGGACCAGACTTTTTGTTGTACCTCGTTGCCATTGTAAGTCAAGTTGGACAGAATTGTATGACATTTTTTACAGTGGTCATTAAACAAGTCACAAAACTTTTAGGTGAATCCAACTTCCCCAACTTTGGCATAAAAGGCCACAAATCATGACAATGTGACTGCAGGATGCTGCAATCAGTCATAAATGTGAGTTGGTTGATGAGGGCCCAAATTGGAACCATAAGACTGGGAAGGTGGTGCCAGAGTCATAAGTGCAGCACAGGTTATAAATCTCTTTTTTTCAAGGCTGTTGTACCTTTGAACCACCGTGAAAAGAATGGTTATAAGTCAAGTACTATTGGTATACAGATCACACAAATAGTAACACTTTATAAAGAGCTAAAGCCAGTCATAATTAAAGGCAGTGCAAGAGGTGTTTTTTATTTTTGTTTTTTAAAAAATAATAATAAATCAACTTGTTTCAATTCATTATTGGCTAAATGGATGAAAGTTCCAGATCAAATTGTGCCTTTTTAAGGGAAGTAAGTATTCTGAATATTGTGTTAATATGTCTATCAGTACGTTGTGCAGAAGCATTTACATTCTTGGGAAGCCTCCCCCAAAATACAATTATTTCCCCCATATTTTGTTGGGAAATTGCTATAAAACTTAAATACATCATGGAAGTGGCCCTATCTAAGATAAGATCAAAATCCCAAAAGGATAGTATTTAAAAACAATATTTTTATTGTTTTTGCATAATATGAGCCGTGGTGGCACAGTGGTTAGAATGCAGTACTGCAGGCTACTTCTGCTGATCACCAGCTGCCAGCAGTTTGGCAGATCGAATCTCACCAGGCTCAAGGTTGACTCAGCCTTCCATCCTTCCAAGGTCGGTAAAAATGAGGACCCAGATTGTTGGGGGCAATATGCTGACTCTGTAAACCGCTTAGAGAGGGCTGTAAAGCACTATGAAGCAGTATATAAGTCTAAGTGCTATTGCTATTGCTATAATGCAGAAGTCTTGCATTATTTGGAATGGAGGTGATTGTCAGCTTTCACCCCATATCACAAATAGAGATGAAACCTGCAAAATCTCAGGACAGCTGCATGGAACTAATGAATTGTGATAAATTATGATAAATGAAGAGTAATTAAGGGGGCTTATTTATTGTTCAAATGACATGGGAAGTTATACAAGATATATCAGAACTGGATGGTTGCTGGATTGTAGCTCGGCTTTCAATACCATTCTGCCGAGCATCCTTATAGAAAAGCTGACTGACTTGGATTTTCCCTCTTCCATCTGTGACTGGATCAAAGACTTTCTGAGGGACCGGCCACAAACAGTGAGGTCTGGGTCTGTCATATCCACCTCCCTGAAGCTTAGCACTGGCTCCCCACAGGGCTGTGTGCTCAGTCCCTACCTGTATTCACTGTACACACATGATTGTGTATCGTCTGACCCATCCACTGTGATTATTAAGTTCGCAGATGATACCACCGTACTGGGTCTTATTACAGTCAGAGACAAAACAGCGTACAGGGGGGAGGTTCAAAAACTATCCACATGGTGCTTAGAAAACAACCTGTACCTGAACTTCAGCAAGACAAAGGAGATGGTGGTAGACTTCCCGAAGAAGAGAGAGGAATCTGCCCCACTTTACAATGAGGGGGGCTGTGTGGAGAGTTTCCTCCTTTAAATTCCTGGGAGTCTACCTCAGCAAAGATCTCACCTGGAAAATCAACATGACCCAGGTGGCCAGAAAGGCCCAACAGAGACTCCACTTCCTTAGGGTCTTGCAAAAAAAACAAAGTGGAACAACAATTGATGACCTCCTTTTACCAGTCCACAATAGAAAGCGTCCTCACCCATTGCATTACGGTGTGGTATGCTGGCTTGACAGCTGCGGATAGAAAGATACTACAGAGGGTGGTGAGCACAGCACAAAACATCGTGGGCTGTCCCCTGATACCACTAGATGACATCGCTAGAGCTCACCACCTTAGAAGAGTGAGGAAAATCCTCAGGGACGACTCACACCCTTGTCAGCACTTCTTTATTCTCCTGCCATCGGGAAGGAGATATTGTTCTGCCCCCAGTGATGAGCCACCAAGAATACGCACACACAAACTGCCAAACACTGTTCTTTTACTCATAAATGTCTCCTAATAACTTCTTAGGAGCAATGTAATAATTTGAACACAAAATAAAGGCAGAATAGGTTTTTCAAAACTCTGCTGGTAAATGTCTAATCTTTAACAGCTGGCCGGAGTCCAAGAGATAAAGAAGCAGCTCTTACGATATCTGGCAAAACTCTCAGAACTTGAAATGCAAGAAACAAGACCCATACTGGAACAAGTACACGAGCAGACTGGAGTCACAAAGTTCAAGAGGGATATCAAACGGTTGTTTCCTGCAACACGGCTCAGCGTGGTCAGGGCTTAAATAGTCTAAGTGTGTGGCCACTTAGCCTTCAGCTCTACTCTCGAGGAGACCTCCTCCTGAGTAGCCACTCTTGCCTTCTAGCAGCCCTGCGTGCCCGAGCATTGAGAAGAAGAGTAGATGACATCACAAGGGCTCGCTGCCTTAGAAGAGTGAAGAAAATCCTCAGGGATGACTCACACCCTGGTCAGCCCTTCTTTATTATCCTACCATCTGGAAGGAGATATAGAAGCATAGGCAGCCGTACAAACAGGCTGAAGAACAGTTTTTATCTGTGGGCTGTCAGACTTCTGAATGGAAAATAACTTTATAACAACATAGTACGATTGACTTGCGGGGCCGGCGCGATGTGCAACAAGCTCACATGGAGCAGTAGGATTGTGTGTTTGTTAGTAGGATTCACTGGGTCAGGGATTTTTTTTATTTTTTTTGTCTTTCACTGTGAGTTGTATTGGGTGGGGGGTGCACAAAGGGAGGCTCAGCCAATCTCATTGTACACAATTTGTACTCTTACAATAAAAATTTGAATTGAATTGACATAGAATATCAGAACAATATTGGACTACCCCACATTTTTCAAACAAGCTTCATTTTATCCTTCCAGATATGACAGATTCCATCAAAAGCCCTTTTAATGTTCTTGCTCCTTGGACAAAAATATAACTGAGAAACCAAACCATTCAACAGAACAGAACAATCTTGTAATATAGTATTTCTCAACCTTGGCAACTTGAAGATGTGTGGTGTGCAACTAGAATTGGCTGGCTGGGGAATTATGAGAATTGAAGTCCACACATTTTCAAGCTGCCAAGGTTGAGAAATGTATTGTTTTAGCATTTTTTTGAAAGTACCATGTAGATAAAACCATTCTTTCTGAATAAAAGCTAGTTTTTGAAAATACACTATATCGCTCTGAATATCCAAATCACAAGTAATTTTGGAGTAAAGGCTCATACTACCGTATAAGGCAGCTTATTTAGATTTACAAATTTGCCAAATCTGTTAAAATCAATCTTGTTTAGATTCAAAGCTGTTCACACCCAAGGACATCTCAAATAAATCACAGTTATGTTATAACTGTGGAAAACAGATTCTTTGTTATACATGCCTGTGTGTCATGCACACCCAGTGTATGTCTATAGTACACACACACATACACACACATATGCACCTGTTTGTACAACCCTGTAATCCCTTAATTCAGGGTATCAGCATTTACTGGCCAGATGCCCTCCTTGACGCCAGGCAGAGTTCACAACAGATATTTTTTGTGTGTGTTCTAGGAG
Source organism: Thermophis baileyi (assembly GCA_003457575.1). Lineage (NCBI taxonomy): Eukaryota > Metazoa > Chordata > Lepidosauria > Squamata > Dipsadidae > Thermophis > Thermophis baileyi. The sequence goes on from QLTV01002276.1 coordinate 567,939, forward strand.
AAAAACATCTGCCGCTATCTAGGATTGAACTCTCCACCTTCCGAGTAGGAGGCAAGCATCTTCACCACTAGGCCACCACGCCATTCAACATACACACCCAATATTATATAAATATATATATATATAGATATATGATATAATGCTGGGTTCTGTAGTTTTACAGCTGATTGGTATTGAGTTAGTAGTGTACTTCCACACAGTGCTTGGTGGGAGTGTGGGGGGGAGTGGAATGATGGAGAGACTGTCATAGTTTTGCTTCCCATATGGCATTCTGATAAACTTATATCCCTCTCAAGGACCTGGCTACAGCAAACAAGAACAAAGCCGAAACAAAGTGAGTCATATGTGTTTTTCTTTACTTTCACTGCATGAGATAATGTGGAGGTGTTAATTACAAGACTTCAGTGAGTCTTGACTAATAACAGTGTGCAAACAAATGGATGTAAGCCTCAGCTTCAGAAAAGCTTCTACTAATAAGGTAAAACTAGCAATTAGAGCTGACAATGAAGCAATATTTCGTCTTGAATATTCATGTGTGAGGTTCTCCTTTGATTTGCCTCTGCCTGTCCAGATGGAAATGAAGAAAAGGAACCCACAGTCATTCACTTAAAGCGATTTAAATATAATTGGGTGTGCTGGCACATTGGATTAATTCCCCCTTTGTACTAATGCACTGACCCTTGGCATCAAAGCAGACACTTAACGTTCATGAAGATTTCCCAATCTGTGACCTTGGCATAACAGAAGCAAATTAAATTTCTGAAAGAAAAGAAACAACAGTTATTGGATAAAATCACTAACAGTGTGCTGGAAACATGGTTTATTTGATTTAAATTGCTGACTGCAGCTGCTTAGGATACAAGGGGGGGGACGAATATGATTGTCTGCGTTTTGCAGCCTTTTTTAAAAAAAATCTAATTTCCTGCTCCAGTCTTCTGCCCCACTGTTTGCATGCTCCCCACTTCCCACTCTCCAAAACCCCTTGTATACGAAATCAGTTTTGATATCCATCCCGAAAGTTACCAACATGTACTTTGAAGTGGATGTATGCAACTGTGCCAAACCATTCCAATTTCCTCTGACTTAGGAATTAGAATTCAAGAATTCTAATTCTTGAATTACAAACAACAAGCTCAACACATTAAGAAACACATGCAAAGTTATCATTAATTATGGTGTAAAGTTACTTCAGAATTCATTATAGGGTGGTCATTTTTTTCTTTTATGTCACATTCTTTGATTTCCCTCTTAAATGCATTTAGTTTGCAATGATAAAACCACTTTAAACAACACTTCCTAAGCCTTTTCAAGAATGATCCACATGACTAGCTTGCCTTCTCCTGAGAACAGGCCACTGATCATTTCTTGAAGGCAGGAACACATGGTATCATCCTCTGCTCTTATGCAGCTTGCTGGAAAGATAACTTCCACCCATCTTTCCTGCTATCCATCAAAAGTAACATTTTCTGATTTGCACCAGCTCAAGATATCCATGTTATCTGCTGTGCTTCATTTCATTGTAAGCAAATCTCCACATCATTTGGCTACTGTGTACTGTCACAGGAAAGTCCCCTCTCCTCTGGTCACTGAACATCCATTTCTTTGACAAGATAAGCAATGGAAGGATGAAAAGTTGAAAAGTTCATAATTAGGAGTGGCCAGTAGAGGGTCTTGACTTGGCTACAAACACTATCAGCTACAGATGGGTTAGAACCCAGGGTCACAATGCAAATATGGGAAGACTCTGTTATGCCATATTGAGAAGAAAGGAATAGTGATCCTCAATGAACACCTACTTTTTAGGATTAGACTGAAGCTTTCTAAGCATGACTGTGGTTACAAAGTAATAGCCACCATATTAAGACGGGAAAGATTGCTGAGTGATAACATTAATAACATGGGGGTGGAGGAAAATTCTGAGCATATGCAGCTGCTGCACATGCTCAGAAGCAATTAACAAATATATAATGGAGGGGGGGAAAGGATTAAGAAGACATGGTAACAAATGTTTTCTGCTATTGATCTGATTAGGAAGTTGCTAGTGGGAGCTTTTAAGTCATGGGTGAGGTGACAGACACAGAGCAGAGGGCCATCTGTGGCACTGGGGTTAATTATAGTTGTTCTCCTGATTAAGAATAAACAGCTTAGGAAAATAGAAATGTGATATTTAAAAAAGACAAAGCACAAAACTTTAAAATTTCAATAACTAACATTCTCCATTACGTGAAACACAAAGGTATTTTAATTTCTTTGCTCCCTGGTTCTTTTAAGCATTAATACGTGTCTTTTAGCTATCCAGACTCTCAAGTTGGTTTACAAAATCCTGAAAAGATACAATATCAATAAAGACAGTTTTGTTTCTTGCAGAAGATGGCAGCGGGAGAGCATTTTAAAAGTCAATTAACAATCTACAATCCCAAGAAGCTGGACATTTGCAGTACAATTGTTGAGCAGTATATTAACTTCTGGACATGTCTGCAGTACACTGTGTGAAGTGAACAAGCCCCCGGTCAAATGCATACACATACACACCGATCACACACATACATACATATAATAAAAAACTGTTAATTATATCTTACAGCAGGTAAAGACTGTCAAGGTAATACATTACCCCACTATTTGGAAAAACTACAGTACTAATTAGATGAGCAAATAAATGTTCAGATCAATTTATTAATATAGCTATAGGCCTCGTTGCAATTTATCTCTCATTTTTGAGACCAATCCATCTCAGGCTGGAAATCATTGTAACAGTCTTTAATAATGGATATAGCAGTGAATTATTCATAGAGAAGGGAGGCAGCCTTGATGCTTTCCACTCGTTCCTTTAATTAACTGTGAGATGCTGTGCCTAAGCTTTCTAGCCTTAGTTTCCCTGGAAATGGGATTCCTATAGTCACAAAAAATATTCTGTTTGTCAACAGTTTAATCCCATCCCCACCCGCTGCAGCACAGTCTTCATACAGAAACTTCTCACTAGCTGTTTTATATTTTCTTCCTCCAATCTATTTCCTGCAAATAATAAAGTATCTGGGAAAATGCGGTACTTATATTTAATATCATAATATAAAATAATATAACTGTGTTTTTTAACTTTAGCCAGATACACATATAATGGAAAACAATGTTTCCTTGTATATGATCTAGGCAAGGTGACTTGCAAAATCTTCATCTCCACATCTTTTTCCTTCTCTTTCACACATTGATGGAGATCAGAAATTTCCATATACATTTAAAAAACTAAACACAATTTCTTATGTTGTCTGAAGCAGGGCAACTACAATTGGTCTAGTTTAGGGTTAGAGAATTTTCAACTTTCTTCACTATTGCTCAAATTGCCTAAAAGTGAGTTTATTTATTTATTATAATAAACCTAAAGGACAATATAATTGCTAATAACTCTGAGTGCTATGTATCCCAACTTCCATAAATTGGATTAAAAATGATGCAATAAAAAGAAACAAAACAATAATACGATACAGCCTACAACCTTGAAGTAATTATCAGTATAACCAAAACTCAGATCACTTTCAGCCCCCAAACCTGATGCAATAACTATAGTGTAATTGTTTTCTTAAAAAACAGTACATACAATGGTATCTGAGAGACTGCTGTTCCATAGTTGAATTAAGTTTAACAACATCTGGATGGCTATTGTTTTGTCATTCTAATTTACACTATGGTTGGAGAACCAAGCTGAACTTCAGACACATTAACTATATAATAACAATCACAGTGATACAGTTATATATACAATATATAGTTACATATAGTTTATGTATTCATTCAGTTTACATGGATGCCCATCTCACCTACATGACTGAGTGGCTCACAAAGTGAAAACACAAACAACAATATAAAAATGGCCAAAATCATACAGTAAAAAGCTATTGAAACACCTTAAAAACAATTAAAACAATTAAAAACATAATGCAATTCAACTCATCAACAGCGTAACCATTTAGCAGGCTCCATATTATGACCACCACCAGACCACCAGGCAATACGGCAAAGCCAAGTTTCCAGGCCCTTCCTAAAGGCCAAAAGGGCAAGGACCAAATTCCAGGGGAATGATATTTCATAGGGTAGGCGCCATGGCAGAAAATGCTCTCTTCCTGGGTCCCATAAGAAGACATTTCTTAGTAGATGTGACTCCTATATACAGTACATACATATACTAGTATTGAGACCAGGAGCATCTAGATCTCCTTGGCTAATCTCAAGTAACTAACTAACTAACTAAAAATAACCATAAGAAGACCTTGAGATATCTTGGATTAAGAGACACTAGAAAAATCCAAAGTTGTTTACCAGACTTGAAAAACAGTGGACGAAGAGAATGGCAACCCTCTTTCATTTTATTGCTGGAAAAATTCAAGGCAAACTTTACTTTTAACAGGTTGGACTGTTCATACTGTATAGCATAACATTTATTTTAAATTTACATTATTATTATTTTAAGTAAAGCATACCCCTCCCTCAATTGCATATGAAAATCAGATTGCTACAGATATGGCAGTCAATATAGTATAATACTGAAGCATATGAGTTCTAAGCTGAAAATTCCCACTTCAGACCTCACATCACGGCCAAAATAGACAAGACATATATAATCACATCTCTGCTTTGGGTAAAACATAGCTGGGACTGGGCCAGTGATGGTTATCTGATTTTGTTTTGAATAGTGGCATTGGTAATGAAGTTAGCTCTTTGTCCACTGAGATTTTCCTAATTAAATTGCCCTCCAGACAGGAACATGTGATTTCTCCAGTGATTTAAGCAGGAGGTTCAAGGGGAGGTCAACTTAGAAAACTACTTTAGAGAAAATATAAACTAACTTCTCTTTCTGGTACTAAAATCCTAACTTTAAAAATGGACTCTTCAAATATTTTTAAGCAAATAAACATTGGGATGGGATAGAAATATTTATTGATCTCCCATATGTCATAAAGGCTAATAAAGCATATTCTCTAAGAGCTCTTATTCCTTATTTCCTGAAAAATATAGTTATTTTGGGTACGATCTTACTTGTTCTGCAAATATTGGAACTGTATACTCCTGCTTTATTTGAATGATATTTGACACAGATTAAAATTCTAGCAATACATTGTATGACTTGGAAAGAATATAGAAACCCTTCTCATAGTCCTCAATCATGTGTATATAACCAAGTCTGTTAGAGTTGGTGAATGCACAGGTGGAAACATATTTTTCTCTGGTATGGCAAAGAGGATATTTAAAGTGATATTAATTGAAAGAATAAACATGGCACTGAGGAAAAGTTTATTACTCTGTACTATAAAGACACCTTTGAATTGATCTTGACTCTTAATGATTATTGCACAGACATTGTCCATGTTGTTTTCTTCAACATCTTCTTTCTACAGATGGAGTTTGTCACTGCCTTCTGAGATATGTATTTTTTTTAACTTTCCCAGTACTAAGATGTTCTTCCAGTCTGTGCATCTGAAAATAACTAAATTGGAAATTGTCTGATGATGGAAAGCTGGACTTGTCTCTTAGCAAAAAGCACGCTATTGAAGTAGTGTTGATTTAGACTATATAGCATTACCACAGAAACAAACACTTCAGAAGTGAATAGCCAGAGGCATAGCAGTTGGTTATTTTAAGAGACACATGCCTACTTTGTTTCTTACTGGCAAAAAACAGGCCTTTTTTTGCTATGAGTGCTACAACCCTATTCAAGCGTGGGTGTGTTCAACATGAGGAGAGAATGAGGCCATTAATGTCCCAGACTCTCCTTTTTCCACTCTCCAAAGGGAGTGAGCTCTTTTGCCTGGAATGTGAGTTTAGCTCTCTGTATGGTCCAGAACATGAAAAAGCAGGATCATGCTGGCAACTGTCCTTGTGTTCAAGTGACTACAAATACAGCTCTGCTTTGGGCCTCCTGTCTGAATTAATAGAGGCTGCTGTTCTTTCTTCTGCACACGTTTAGGGAAACAGGACTAAATTGTGTAAGTAACATGGATGTTTCTAAAATGTATATGTATCCTTGGAAACACTCACTGCAAATTCAATGTGTGTCTTGTATATGTACTGTAAATGTTTGTACTATTAAAGGTGTACAACACAGGTGCACACACAATATCTTTAAACATGATTTCTTTTATGTTTCCCGAGATTGTCAAAGATAGGTGGATTTGACAATTCAGTTTTTCCTAGTTTTTCATTTTAGCATGTCTGTCCATTTTGGTTTCTTTCAGCTTTTTCTTTTCTAAATGCAGTTCATTCTCTTCCCATATCAATTTGATTTCTTTCTCTTTTTTTGAGCTTGCACTAAGATTTGTATATCTTGCATATATTATTTAAACTCGTACAGTTATAATTCTGCCTCCTACTCTCATACTACCTCTGGGAAGGTATTTGCTTTGGCAAAGTATAGCTTTTGGTGTCATGGGGGACCCCAACAAAGAAGGACCTCAGCTTATGCAGAGTTGTGTATTTGCTTGAGTGGCCAAGAGAACCTGACGCCAACATCTGAATGTAGGAGTAGTGGCAGACCCAACCTGTGAACCACTTTTCTGTTTCATTTCCACTCTAATGCATTCAAACAAATGCTTGAAGAAGACTTTTTTTTTTACAATGTTGTTTAAAGCACACTATTTTTGCCATTTCCTCTTAAAATGCATTATTCTAATATAATGCATTATTATAATTTAAAATTATCTTGTGCTGATTTTCCTTCAGCATATTTTTAAAAAAACAGAATGCATTTCACTAAACAATTTGAAAAAGTGTACATTTTTGAAAGGTAACTGGATTTTAGTCCATTTTTGAAAGATTCCCTGAGTTTTGAGGGAATCAAAAATGCAAACCTAGATAAGTTGCATTCAAATGCAAAGCACATACATTTGTCCCCCATCATTGCTGCCTGTTTCTTTAAAGAAAAACACAGTAGAACAAAACACGACCAATTACAGAGAAGGACTTGTATGTCAGAGCTGTGCAGGGAACAGAATTATTGCAATGGGGAGGGAAAGAGACATTAATAGCGATCAAGCAGTATGTTAATGAAACATTTACACAAGCAGTTGATGAGGTATTAAGAAAAAAGTATCTTTCATCACACTCTTTCATTCCTTAATGCAATCCTTAAGAGGATTGCTTTTTTTTTTTTAAATAGAAGGGAGGGATAATGAATGAGAGAAAACTAAAGAAAAGAATGTGCTTATCAGCTGAGACTCAGGATGAAAACACTGAATCATTAATAGATTGCCCTGGATTTAGAATTACTATCTTGATTCCCCCACCCCCCATTTTGCTACAGCATAGAATCTCCTCCCTCCCCATTCTTTCACACACGCAAATAAGTGATCTAAACTTGTTCAGTTTATATATCCCAATCCCAGCTCTTGAAGCCAATTCCCAGCTCTTGAAGCCAATTCCCTGCTTCTAAAAGATCAGAATTTTATTAATTCTGGGAGCAGATGGTACAAATTTGATAGGACAGGACACTACAGAAGTCTTGAAAAACTCCTGAAACCTGCAGGTTCCTGAATCTCAGAACAATGTTGATTCTCAACATTGTAGATGGACTATTGTGTCCTATTGACTGTTCCAAAAAAGAAATATATAGTTGTATTTTATCTCTTTTTCTTTGTATGGAATTTTGCAGATGACTGGGTGTGATTTGATAAGCAAAAAAACATTTCACTGTTTTTCATTATTAAGGACTTCTTGAACAAAACACAATTTCATATACATTCCACTTTGTACATACCTAACAATTTCTCATTGCTTCCCAGGTTTATTGGAAAGCCTGTGGATTGTGCGGATTGATTCTCTCTGCATGTGCCAATAGTTAAAAAGATAATAGTTGAATAGCCATTTTAATAACATCAGCAAAGTGCAATCTACACAAAATAAAAAGAAATAATTAACCATGTATTTTAGAACATACTATTTTCAATGGAGGCTTTATAAGAGATTCTACATTTTAAAGGTTTCCCAAGAGAAGCATATTTTACTGTCCACCCAGGGCCCATTTTTGTTGAGATCTTTAATAGACTTCCAAACAAGTCGTGAAAAAATTCTGCATGAAAAAACTACGCTTTAAATAAGTTTTAAAAAAAAAATTCAGTTCATTTCTTTGTGACCCAAAAAGGAAAAAGGAAAAACCAAAGACTCTTGCCTCCAGGAAAAAGAGATAGAAATTATATAGTTCTTTCATTTGTTTTTGGTTATATTTTGATATGGGAGATACAGGTATGCACTTAGAAGTTTTATCTGGCAACCTACTGAATGAAGAGTGGTTTAAAGTATGAACATCATAAGATTCAGCATTCTTTCTCAATATCCCTTTCGCTCTGTCCTAATGCTTAGTAAAGATATATATATATATA
>QLTV01002276.1:592259-610490 GCA_003457575.1 Thermophis baileyi
CACGCGGGGTGGACATGTACAACTGGGTATCATCAGCATATTGCTGATACCTCACCCCGCATCGTCGGCTGATCTCACCCAGCGGTTTCATGTAGATGTTAAATAAGCGGGGAGAGAGGACCGAGCCCTGAGGCACCCCGCAAACGAGGGGTCTAGGGGTCGACCTCTGTCCTCCTGCCAACACCGACTGTGACCTACCAGAGAGATAGGAGGAGAACCACCGTAACACGGTGGCGCCCACTCCCAACTCCCTTAGTCGTCCCAGAAGGATACCATGGTCAATGGTATCGAAAGCTGCTGAGAGGTCAAGTAGCACCAAGATAGAGGAATGACCCCCATCTCGGGCTCGCCAGAGATCATCCATCAGCGCGACCAAGGCAGTTTCAGGGCTGTAGCCAGGCCTGAAGCCAGACTGAAAAGGGTCTAGATAATCCGTTTCATCCAATGACCGCAGGAGCTGACATGCCACCACTTTCTCTACAACCTTTCCTTTATGATTCTAGCAGCTCCTGATCATGTACCAACAGGGGTGTCAAACTTGCCATGTTACATTGTCGTCATGTGACGTATCATGACTCCCCCCCCTTCACTAAACCGGGGGTGGGCCTGGCCAGAGTGTGTTGCATCCGGCCCACGGGCCGTGAGTTTGACACCCCTGAACTAGAACATAAGTTATGTGGTATACAATCATTTGATATGTTGTTCGGAATTATTTAAAACATGCCAATGCACTCACAAACCAAAGCCCAGACTTGCAATCATCACAGATAGTGGATTTGCTAATTCACCAAGCTAATGAGGTTATGGAAATGGTATTAATGTAGGAATGCTTCTTAAAGCAAAGAAGAATTCTTAGATGAGGCAGATGTTATAAACCCACAAAAGCAAGCTTCAAAATACGAGAGTGGTCAACCTCATTATCTTGAACTAGGGGAAAAGATTTGTGTGTGTTTTCTACATAGCATTATCATCCTGGGAATACTTCTGTTTTCAGAATGTCTCTGGGTTGCTGTAGGCAGTCAAGCTGTTACTTGAAGTGTGGGTAAAAGTGTCTAAATTTTTTAAAAGAAGAAGGGGGGGGTAATTACTTTGTATTTAAAAAGAAAGCTGTAGAAACAATGCCCCCAGTTTCATAGAGGACAACTGATCCTGTAAAAAAAGGAAATGGAATATTTGTCCTTCTTTCATTGACTGTTGGCTTTGTGCCATAATGTGAGAAATCATGGCATAACGAGAAGTTTTTATACATAAACTTATGGAGTGGAATATACAGTACATCTTGTGGCATTTAGGTGTGTGGGAAGAGAAAAATGGGGGTAGTAAACAGAAGCAATCTATTCCCCTGGTGAGTAGAACAATCCATGTACTGTAGTTTGTAATGCTACATTAGCAATAGAGCTTATTTCGTTAAGAATTGCAGCATCTTAGAGCACCAGGTTTGTGGAAAACCGTTGAGGAGGACTCTGAGTAATTGCATGGATAACCAGTTTTCAGTAGCAAAACCTGAAACTAATTCTGTTTGCTTTAAGAAAACCATCTGTTTTAGCAACCAGTGCTCCATAGAAATAGCCATGAGAAGTTCTAGCTTTCCTGTTTGATCAGCAATAAGGGCATTATGAGGCAAACTTTGTGTGACATGACTGGCAACTTTATTTCTGAGACAGAAAGAACTTTAATAGTAAAGGCACAGACATTTCACAGAAAGCTACCTGCCTTGTGAAATTTACACACTGCCTTATTCATGAACATCTTAGAGTGACACCAGCTCAGCTTCAGCCAGCTATGACTTGAAAGATCATATTTTTTTGGAAAATAACATTATTTATGTTATAGATGAATAGGGACATTTTGTGTTTAAGGACTGAATGTCTTGTTTTGGTTGTGCACCAACTGGAACATGGAGATATGTGATATCCAAGTTGCCATTATGTAGAGTGGGTTATATGCTATCGTGAAAAAAGAATTTGTGTGTTCTGAACATCACAAATGATTCATTTATTCATTCAATGAGCTGAATGGAGATTGCATGAATGGTGAGTACCATAACAAAATGTTGTAATATAACTTGAAATGGGTGGAAGGTTGCTTGAGAATATTATGGGTTTACAGTTAACTTCTTAGACCACATTTTAAAATAATATGGAGGTTACAGGCAAAGAAACACAGAAATGTATTTTGCATATGATCTGTATCTAGCAAATATATGTTCATATAACATCCCTTAATGACTTTGACTTTGTTTAAGCAAATATATTCCTGAGTGAATGGAATTTTCAAGTTAACCACTCTCCACCTTGAGCCATTGAATGTATTGTACAACTACAATTTCAGTTTACAATCACAATCTGTCTGCAGGACACTATATTAGGCACAGTTGATAAAATGCGACCCAAACTTTTATTTCATTTATTTAATAGCATATGCTATATGCATTAAGTAGGGTTAGGGTTGGCAGGCCTACCACACTTAGTTTTATTGAATCAAAATGTGTAGCAAAATCTAAAATGGCAAAATTAACAGCATATAATCCAATTCAAGCAAGAATAATTCCCTTATATACAATATATTGTGTAGCATGGCAAATATAAATACTTACAATATGGTTTCTAAGGGGACCAAATGATTATAATGCTGCTGCAAATTGATAAGGTATAGTATAAGAAAAAATAAATTATAAATCAAACAGCTTTTTAAACTTCTTTGGTTGTACTTTATTTTTGTTTTCTTTATTATTCATAAACAACAATAAACAATGTAGTGGAGATCTTAGTATTAAGCTTAAAAACCTTTATTATGTAACAAGTAATTGAATGCATTATACAGTTTATCAATGCCATACTCATTTTTAAGCAATCTTATATTTATCATACTTTTAACATACATCAAGACTGAAGTGGCATTCATGTGATGATGATCATTTAGGGGTCATCTACAGGTAGCTGAGGATGGTAGTGCAATGAGGGCAAACTCAGCTAAGCTTCAAGGTCACATAATATCAGCTAAGGAATGCTGCTTACTAAAACATTTTCTGAGTTCAGACATACAGAGTAAAGGTAAATCCTTTCAAATATATAGTTCCAGTTTTTCCAGGGATAATCAGTTGTAAGAAAAACAGCAGTGTCTTAATGTAATTTAAAGATTAACCATTTTTAATCATCTGATTTTTATGTGACAAAATCAAATGGTGAACTCACCTTCAGCTCCAGTTTGTCTCATGTTAACTTCATGGGCACATCATGTAATTACTTTAATAATTGCATGGAATTGACTTATCTTTCCTTTCTTGGATCTTTTTTTTTTAAAATATATTTGTCCTAGCCTATAGCTTCAATAGCTTTTGATGATTTCCTGTCTGAGTATTAAGCTATGTGGATAAACAAGATAAGGAAAGTGAAAAACTTATTGGGAATAAAGTGTGGCACCCAGATGTATGTTTCATTCATAGAAAATTTTTTGACTTAGAGGGAAACATTTGAACCTAAGATTTACAAATAATTATTATAGTATTCAAATTTAAAGGGACTAAATTTCACTATATCAAGACTGAGTCAAGAGGTTTTTTTTTCATATTCTAATGTTCTTGTTAAAACACACACACACACACACACACACACACACAAGAATGGGGGAACTGCCAGAGTTCCCCCATTCAAACTAGAAAAAAAGGGGGATCCAGGAAACTGCATATTAATCAGCTTGACATCAATAATTGGGAAAATCCTGGAAAAGGTAAACAAGCATCAGATTTGTAAACAGCTAGAAATTAACAAAGTGATTAATAGAAGCTAGCATGGGTTTGTTAAGAACAGGTCATGCCAAACAAATCTTATTGCTTCCTTTGAGAAATTAGCGGACCAAAGAAATGCTGTGAATATAGTGTACTTAGGTTTCAGTAAGGCATTTGATAAAGCAAACCACAGCCTAGAAGATAGATAGAACATTGTGGGATAAGAATACCACTACCAGACAGAGGTGGGTTCCTACCGGTTCTAACCGGTTCTTTAGAACCGTTAGTAGCTCGGCAATGACGTCACAGACCCAGTTCCGTCGGTGTCTCCGTGGATGCTGCCATCTTGGATTTTGCTTCTGCGCATGCGCAGAAGCTATTTTTTGATTGCTGTGCACGCACACACGGCGCGACCCTGAGCGAACCAGCAGCAAAAGGATCCAGAACCCACCCCTGCTACCAGATGAAGCTGCAGTTGACTGACCAACCACACTCAGCATGTGGCAGGGGTGTGTGGATTCTAAGGTCCCTTCCAGTCCTATTATACTATTCTATGGTGTTAGAAGTTCTTGTTTCCTTAATGGAAAAATTAAAGCCATTAAGTTTTTCATGACATGGGTAAGATTTTTTAAAAATACCATATTAACTCTGCAGCCTCTTCAGCAATGTGTTATGATATGCTCTAAAGTTTCTAGTGATTTGAAAATTTAGGCAAGGCTGCAGAGGAAAAGAATCACCATTCCCAAAACCCCTTATTTCTGAGTATATTACCAAAAAAAAAAAAATTTAAAAAAAAATACCACCCCATAATGATCCTAATGTTGTAAATGGAATACGGGGTATTCTGTTTGAAACAATTACATTAAATTACCATTAAAAGTACAAATTTTCACACTGCAGTTTTTCAGTTCAGATCTCATTCTGGAGTATCTTCCCCTTTGGTTTTAATGAGACATTTCCACTTACATAACAAAGGCCACTATATGAAGTCAAATGGGTCAGGATACTTCAAATATAACCCTAGCCTCCTGAAATTCATTGGTAAGGATGTCATGTATGAATATGTCCTTCAAATGCATTCTCTCTAGTTCAGTTAACAAAGCAAAGAGGGAGGAATACATGATAAATCACTGTCAGTTTTATAACATAAACGAAACCACTGCTAAAGCAGGAAGCCTTCAAAAAGCACATTGTGATCCATAGCCATTAAAAAAACTGCATTTGCACGAGAAAGCAAACATTTGCAGTTTCTCTGCCTAAAGCAGGGACGGATAGGGAGAGAAAGACAGACAGTGAAAATGAAAATCAATATAGGGGAAAAAAAAAGAGATAAAAACAAAATCCTAAGGAGGCAGGTTAAGGGTGATGATGATGTTGGTGATATTACAGGGCTAACTAAATTAAGCAAACAACTATACAGAACTAATGGCTGAAAGGATAAACACTGCAATAAAAGTAAAACTTTATTGGGTCTACACATGCTGTATTCCCAAGCCAGCTGCTCTGAAATCTAGAGGTAAAATTAGATTTTAATTAAAAAAAACACTTTGAAATGAACTAAAAACCCTGCTTTCTTATGATCTCATTAGCAATAATATACTTTATGTCTCATTCAGCATTTCGGTTCTTGACTAAACAAGATCTTCTACCCTGAAAGATACTGTAATACAATGCAGTGCCTTAATACATGGGACTGCTGATCCAAAGAAAATCTAGCCTACATCTGAATATGCGCGCACGCACGCACGCATGCATGCACGCGCACACACACACACACACACACCTTAGAGAGTCCTCCATTTTATCTGCAAAATGGAATAATAATACTAGTCAGTCTGAAGGTTATTGTAAGTATTACTACGATGACCTGTATGAAATATTTTAAAAATGTATCATGATATTAAAAAGCTGAGCAATATCAGATATTCCCTGGGCATCTTAAAGTATTCAGGCTATACTTTATACAGAACAATAGTCATCTTTACTATATAAACATTATGATATACATTATTAAGTATTATTCCCATTGTATACAAATGAACATCCAACAGGAGAACTGCTAAGATGAGCACTTTTCTCAGAAACAGAGTAAGCATTTTCATGAATGTACTACCGTATAATTGTAGTAATGGACGTCTGACTAGGATCAGCAAGGAATATGAAATTGGATGCAGGAAACTGGCTAGGAACCAGGACCTTTTGGGAAATTAGCTACGAAAGATACATCCATAAAAACTAGATCATATGTGGATCCTCTATGATGTAAGATTCCAGTTAAGAGGAGTCACTGAGAGAAAGAACCATTCATTTGACCTACATTTTGAAAATTATGCCACAAACCTTATTTTGGAGATTTAGGGTTTGCCTTCTTGTGCAATATTTAGAGCTCTTTTATGAAAGAAGAAGAACATTCCCTATTGTGCAAATGAGTAGTTATGGAAATTTGAATGTCATGGTGACAGGAATAACTGCATTTTGTTTTAGAGCTAATAATGTTCTATTTGACAGGGTTTCTTCTTCTTTTTCTCTGTTTCCTGATTGTTTAATACTCACCATGTCTCAGTCTGCCTGTGTGCAAAAACCATTTGTTCCATCCGAAAAAGCAGCATAGCCCACTGGAGAACAAATACACAGGATTAGTGCATTAGGAAAAAGAAAGAGCAGCTTTCAGCTCTCTGCCATAGATGGTATTTATCACATTTTTCACTTCCCAGCTCAAATAGCACTGGAGAGATAAAGGAATGCATCTCCCATAATAGAGTGTTTTACAACAATGACTGGAAGAAGCATAAAAGATGATGCATGTCTTCCAGGTTTTTTCTTTGTAAGGAGTAAAAAAAAAAATTTATTTGTACAAAAATAGATTTGGATTTTTTTCTGTGTGTTATGTTAATGTATTCATAGAAAAAGCTGGTGCTAAGGATGGCTCTCCAATTAAGACAAATGAGGCACATTGAATAAGTCCCCCAGGACTCAGCAGGGGTGTTGGCAAAATCGACTTTATTCTCTTCTCTCAGGACTGAACAGGGAAAACAAAAGCATGAAAATGCAACACATCCACTTACAGAATAATAAAGGCTGTTGTTTAAAGCGTGAAGAGTTTTGGCACCCTTCTGGGGCCTTATGCAAATCAATCTTTCCCCATGCTGCTACCAAACCAACCATCAGTCTTGGAAATTAAAGTTGTACTTGGTTGGTTAATAGCTGAAAAGAGAGCCACCGCCTGCAAGTCAATTAGATATGTATTAAGCAAATAAATCAGGGCAGACTGATATTGGCTAAACTAAAATGCCTACTTATAGGCTGACAGTAATTCTAATGTGATTGACAAATCTGTGTGGCCTCCTATTAAGCTAAACAGAAGACGAGAAGAATCCTATTATTTGAAAGCTTATATTAGGCAAGCAGAGTGTTTTCCTTCAAGCTAGTCATGCTGCAGCCTAACATTGATTTTAGAAATCCTTGCTCTTCAATTTCAGTAAATAAATATCTCCAAGACTATTCATAATAACTTTAAAAGCAACCACTTCTAAAGGGAACTGTTGTTTGCTTGTTGTAAAATGCAAGAGAGAGGCTTAGAAAGAGTGTCAGAAAAATGTATTTTAAAAAATGGGAAAATGAAAAAGAACTTCAAGTCTTGTCTAAAAGAGATCAATGTAGCTATGTAGTCAACCAGCTTATCTAGGAAAGGAGGTGCAAAACTGGGAAGGCCTCTTCTCTTGTAAGCACTTGCAGATTGATACAAGAATGGACGGTCCATTATTTTTAGTGTGATACTTTCAGATTAAGTGCCTGTCCAGTTGAGATTTTTTTCAGAAACAGGCCCAAAGGAGCACTTTGCAGGCTGTAAAGTTTCCAGTACAATTTTCTAATGAATATTTAGAATGTCAGGCTGAATATTAGGTTTGTGATGATTTCGTCCTCAGAAGGCAACCCATGGCTATAGAACTGCAAGATATCTTCTTTTCCAAGCATAGAATGAAAGTTCTGGCTTAAATTTAATGTAATTTACTTTACTAATTTAAAACATATAGCTGCCTATCTTACACCAAACTCTGGGTAGCTCCCAACCAACAGTTAAAACACTATATACATGTAGCTATTAAAACCACAAATATACATTTGTGTAATGTATATTAAAACCACACTATATGCATGTAGCTATTAAAACCACAAATAGTAAAAAAAAAAAAAGTGGCACCATATTAAACTTTAACAAATAGTCCATCACAAAAATCTTCATTAATCTCATATTCCTTGTCAACGTCAGCTGTTGGCCAAAGCAAAAAAACTTATAGGCATGTCCAAAGTACACTGGAGGATCTGCTAGATCAGTGATGGCGAACCTTTTTTTCCTCGGGTGCCGAAAGCGCGCCCATACCCATAATTCAATGCTCCCCACGCATGTGCATGTGACCCCCCATGCTGCCCTGCCCCCGTGCATGCATGCACAACCCCCCCAATCCCCCGCTCCCCCATTTCCCGACTTCCAGTGGGCCCGTTTTTCGCCCTCCCCAGGCTCCAGAGGCTTCCCTGGAACCTGGGGAGAGCAAAAACGCCCTCCCCTGCCCCCCCCGGATGCACTCCAGAGGCTGAAAACGCCCTCCCAGAACCTCCACGCGCACATGCTGAGCTAGAGCAACTGCTCGCGTGCCGGCAGATATGGCTCCGCGTGCCACCTGTGGCACGCGTGCCATAGGTTCGCCATCACGGTGCTAGATCCTACTCCTCTGATATACCCAGGAAATCTAGGTAATATATTATATATTCTGTTTACATTCATTTTTCTCCCATTGTGACCAAATTACATAATAAGGGGATTGGGGGTGGGGGGAAGAAGTGCAGATAAGAAACAGAACACTTTCATATTTCTCCTTTCAACTTGCAGTTTTGAGTTAGGACAGTTTTTTTCACATTCAGTTATCTTATTATTATTATTATTATTTTTAGCTATAGATTTATATCCTTACCCAGGCATTATGTAAAATTTCCTGCGCAGCTTTTTAATATGATATCGACCACCACAATGATTTTTAAGGTCAATTTAGACTTCATTTTAAAAGATTTTAATAACACAAGAGGAATTTGAAAAAACTAGCAATGTCACTTCAGTAACTGTATCAGAAAACTCATCTTTGTCAGTAATTAAACCTTCAGGGTCTGCCATATTATCAGGCATGATTTTTTGTCTTCTTGGAAACAATAAAATTTTACCAATACCATGTGGAAATAAATACTAAAAAAATCTTCTACTGTATAATTTGTATCAAAGGGTCTTTTGTTGTGAAATGAATTTTTGAGAACAAGAACAATTTTATAAGCCCTAACCCTTACATAAACATTGCTATTGTTCTATTTGTTCAATATCAGCTAACAAAGATATACATTTTCTGTTTGGATGTTGCCAAATCCAGGCTGAAAATATCCAAATGATCAATGGATAAATAAATACATAAATAAATGCAAATAGTTTATTTATTCCTTTCATTCATCTAATAGTCATGCAGTTTTGCATTCCAGATCTGGTGTTGATAGACTTCTTTGGCCATTGATTTTCTCATCATGTTTCTGAGTTGTAGTTTCATTGTAAACTGCATCTTTCAAAGTATTTTGAAAGTCTTATTGAAATATATATGTCCGCATTCTCTTACAAAATGTCTTTTTAACTCTGTCCTTTCCTTGAGATACTTTTACATTCATATCTTGAAACTTTGAAAACATTTGCGATCCTGAAAAGTATTCATCTGAATTCTGGTGAATAGATAAAGTTTCAATCCTTGCTTTCATCTGAAAAGTGAGGATCAGGATATTTCATATTCCAGTTTGCAAACTTTCATAATTTCATTGCTCAAATAAGAACAGCTGGACCTTGAATGTATAGTTTAGTGTTGCTTCCTTCTCGAGCCTGGGGCTCTTCAAGTATATTGAATTACAAATCCCATCTTACCCAATGTCTAAAAAATCTACTGCTTTATTTATAACTTACTGTTAATTTATTTAGAAGAGATACATGGAGCTAGTTTGGTGTAGTGGTCAAGGTCTCAGACGAAAAACTGGGAAACCATAAATTCTAGTCCTGCCTTATGCATATAGCCAGCTGGGTGACCTACGCTGTCACTTGCAGTTCTAGTAACAATGGCAAACCATCTCCAAAATCAATGGCAAACCATCTCTGAAATCTTGCCAAGAAAACTGCAGAGACTAAGCCAAGTACTTGCCAGGTGTCAACAATGGCTCAGAAGGAATTAAAAAAAAGAGAAAAAGTTAATGAAAAGTTGTTTTTAGTGAGAGAAATAGCCTCCTGTGCATATATACAGTATATATGTATACATGCATACTAAGATGCTCCAGCTCAGATTTCTCCAAACGAATGCCCTCCAGATATTTTGGATTGCAAATACTGTCAGTCCCATCACAGTATCCCAAGGAATGTAATGGTCCAAGCTCTTTGCTCATCTTTAGATGCCATCCTTTGGGTGACCTAAGTGTTTGACCTCAGGGAAAAATAATGATTTCATTCATTTCTATAATTTTCAATTTAGGTTGATTTTAGATGCTCACAGTACATTGGAATACAGGTTTTTACATGTTTTATATTTGGCTGTTGGCATCTATTCATTGCATTTATAGCTTTATTCATATTCTGCTTTCCTTTTAAAAATACTTTAGAAATTGTTAAGGTTTAAATTCATTTTGGAATCTGCATAAAGGGCCACCATTATTGGGCAGATTACAAAAACGCACATGAGTAAGATGTGCTGATGGTATTTGCCATCAAATTTTTTGAGTAGGCACCAAAGTGCAGAAGATTTTTGCCATCTGTACAAGAAAGGAAATTGAACATCAGCAAAGATCTGGAGCTAAATCTACAGTAGCAAATTGACAGCAAAACCTGCAAAATGTTAATTAATGAAAGCCACAAAAGTGGTTCATAAAATGGTTTTATATGATGTATCAGGGATATCCTTTAAGGTATAAGCACATTCACAGTTTGGATTATAGCTAGATCCTCAAAAGATCCACAATCTTCCCAAAAGCCAAATGTGTCCAAAGCTTTTCTGCCTCAAGGGTTTCCTATTTCTTTATTTCAATACAAATCTGGCAGCAAGAGATAACATGGAGAGAAAAAAATGGAGGGGATAGGAGGGGTGGACGAAAGAAGTGTGAAGACATTGTAGATAACCTTTCAGATGTGATTTCCAGGCTGGAGGGCTTTAGAGCATGTTTCTGCAAATTGAAGGCGTATGAATTCACAAGATCCCTTCCCATTTCTTCTGCAATCCCCTTCAAAAATCTGTATTGAAAAAAATTGAAGAGCTTTGCATTTGGATTGTCTTGGACCTGATTTGCCAGAATTGAGGATATTAACAATGTTCCATAAATTAAACAGCAATATAAAATATTGAGGGATTAAAAAAATAGATTTAAAAATAAACCTACTATATTTTATGAAAAGACCTAAAAAGATAAGAAACCCAACACAGTATCTAGAGTGGGGGGAGAGACCAAAGCCTATTAACCTACTTTTAAAAAGGTCCTAAACTACGGTCCTCAACTATGTCCTAAACATAAAAGCTCAACAACAAAACCCAATTAAACTGAAGCCCATAACCTCACCATAAATTCCAACCCTCCCTCTGAATATACTGTAAATATATACTGCATGTGGACTGGATTTGTTATTTTCTTAGGACAGCTTGTGAATTCCATGAGCTACTATGTATGGCACAGCTCTTATATATGAGTTCTCCCAGCTTTTCTGATAATTATAAGTTGTATACTTTCCACTTTCAATATCATACTAATGTTTTTGTTGAAACAGTAACCCAACCATCAGTAAGTCAACCATCACCTTTAAAAAATGTTGGCCAACTCAACTCCAGCCCATGTGCTCTTTTGACTGTGCATCGATGGGAACTGTTGGCTTGCATTCTGAAGGACAACAAATAAGAGATACCTGCTCTATGTTTTAGAAATATTATGTCTTCTGTTGAGTTCAGATAATTCAATCAGAATAGAGATGGAAGGAACCTTGGAGGTCTTCTAGTCCAACCCCCTGCTCCAAGGCACAGAATGATCCAATTCTGATCCAAGGCACAAAATGGCATCAATAGACTATTTATCTTAATAAAATATAATAAATTATGTTTGAGAGACAGTGGCCCGGAAAGAAGAATCTGGCTGTCAAATGCTGTTTTAAAAATGTATGTGAATTATTAGAGACACTACACATTTAATCAGAAAGCAATTACTGGTGAATTAGAAAGAATTTATTTCTGAATACATACAATTAAGCCTGTTTACCATTTCAGGACATTAACATGCAATCTTCATGTTAGCCAAAGGCTAGATGAGAGAAATAGTATAGTTCCAATAATACATACAGTATGTGGTAAGAGGAAGATTCCCTACCTTGTCATATGAAGGACACAGATATCGCTCTGTAATGCTCTTCAGAAGTGATAGCTGAGACATGCTATGGTGGTTTTAGATCAGGAGGTCTTTGGATTCCAAGTCTTATTTCCCTGACAAACTCAACAAAAAGTCTGTGACTATGATGAAACAAAGACCTATAGCCATCCTAAAAAGTTCAAGGGCTACCCCAGGAAAAGGGAGCTGCTTATCTAGATTGAAAGAGAAAGGTGCAACTTTTTTTTTATTACGAAAAAGATAGAGGAGGCAGACAGAATTTTCCAGCTATATACCTAATTGTACATCCTTGAGATGGAGTTTTCTGCTGGTGCCCATAGAATCACGGAACGAACAGAGAGAATGACTTGTCCTACTAGCGTGGAGTGAATCAAAAAGATCTTTTGTATGGCAATTAGTTTACCATGGATTTCTTTCTGGACTTGCAAGAACATTTCTCCCTCCAGCTATAATTATGTATCTTAATGAGATGAATACTGCTATCTTTATGTCAGAATACATATCTAATATTCAACTGTAAGATTGCAATCCTATGCATGGTAATTTGGAAACAAGTCTCATATGTTCCAGATACTTTACTACTTAGGAAATGATTATGAGATTACAGCATCAGCTGCTTTACACTTCTAATATTGAAAAAGCAGTTTGTTTCCAGATTAAGACTGCTAAGGGAACAGAGGGTTTTAAGGACTTTTCTGTGGGATCTGGAGCTCTAAACTAAGTATGTATGGATCCTTTGGTAAAACAGCAATTAATGTTAAAGGGATTATTTCTGTCTATGGGGGATTGAAAAATTGTGAAAGGTAACCTAAATAATTTGTTTTCTTAAAATAATATCCTTTTAGAAAGTACATTTATGTTTAATAGGTGGAAGACTTGCAATTTGAAGTAAATAATATAGTAATATGAAATGAGGGAAACCAAGCACTGTTCTTATGATGATATAAATAATGCATGATTTCATGATTACATTTTAATGTAATCTCCCATTTTTAGCTGCTAGTCAGACTACTGTGAAATCTCATCTATGTTTTATACATGATTCCTCCCAAATATTCTTCAATTTTTCATCCAAAGGTTTATGCAGAAAAAAAATCTACTTAATTTTTTACATTAGCATTTTATTCATTAATATGGAACAGGAAAAAGCTGGGAAAAGCATTTAATTTAGATGCCCCATACTACTTAGATCAGTAACAGAGGAATTCCTTAGGTTGGGATTTCTCAAACTATGGGTCATACTAGCCCATTCTCTCTGCCCCCAGGGATCATGGGAAATTTAGGAGAGGGAAATCACAGTTTTGTTTTTGGTTTGATTTTTTAAAATAATCAGGTCCGATAAAGCAGGAACATTATCAAAATTCAATTTGGTTTGCGCTCTGCTTTTCCTGTGCGATCCCATAACAGACAATTGCAGTATTACAAAATCTGATAACTCCTCTGAATCACAGAGTGAAATATAACTATTAAAGTAAGGGGGTATATTTGTTTCTTGCCCATCTCATGAAATCATTAGTTTTATACAAATTTATCATGTCAGGAGTTTACAGAACCAAACGTTTGAGAACCCCTGATTTAGGTTGCAATCCTTCATTTTAACCCATTGAAATGCAACCTGTCTGCCATCCAGATGTCTAAACTTCAACTTCCTGGATCTTTACCAGTGCCATATTGACTAAAATCCATCCTTCTGAATGCTCTTCTAGCTTTGGGAAATGGTGATGGTAAGAATAATACTGTTGTATTACTTCAAGAGTTGTCTAAAATGGGTAGTTTTGTGGTACACCAATTTCCATCAACTTTGAAACACAGATTCTCACCATTGTCAGCCAATGGCAATTTCAGGAATGGATGGAAATCAACAGTAGGAATTCCATTAGAAAAGCTCATCCCTCTTCTCATTAAAAAGAAAAAAGTTTAAAAAGCAGGTAAGAACTCTTTGTGCTTTTCAGACTGCCATGAGATGGCTTTACCACATGTGGATCTGTTTATATACACTGTGGTTTGAGATCTATTAAAAATTATACTACAAACATCTTAAATTAAATATTTGTGTGGGGTGAGCAGTGTGACTAGTTCTGGGATGGACCACACAAAACTTACTATGTGGTAAGAATCACATGGGATAAAATACGAATCAAGGAGAATATTTGTAGCTCTGGGTTGAAATGAGGGGTCCTTGGTGGTCTCTGAGCTTGCTTGTTTTCTTGCAGACGTTTCATTACCCTAACTAGGTAACATCATCACTGCTAGATAAAATACATAGTAGTTAAATAATTTCCAATCTCTCATTTATGCTTTTATACAAATCAATTTAGTATTTTTACTGGACAGTTTTGGTTTGTAGTCTTCCATAATCTGACAAAGCTTCAGATGTAATTGAGCAACATGTCCCAGAACTGTCAACAGCTTAATAAATTAATGAGCAACAAGTTACGGAAGGTTGGCTGTGATGCTGCTATCCATTCTTCATAGATATATTAATTTTATCCATGGATAAAAAATTCAAAGTGGAATGGTAGATAAAGTCATCTCCAACTTTCATACATGAAAGTCTGGAGATTTTGTCCCCAAAAGATGATTGTTTGTGATCCAACTAACCAGAGGGGGGTTTCAGCAGGTTCTGACCAGTCCTGGAGAACCGGTAGCGGAAATTTTGAGCAGTTTGGAGAACCGGTAGCGGAAATTTTGAGTAGTTCGGAGAACCGGTAAATACCACCTCTGAGTGGCCCCGTCCCCATCTATTCTCTGCCTCCCAAGTCCCAGCTGATCGGGAAGAAATGGGGATTTTGCAGTAACCTTCCCCTGGAGTGGGGAGGGAATGGAGATTTTGCAGTATCCTTCCCTTGGAGTGCGGTGGCAATGGAGATTTTGCAGTATCCTTCCCCTGCCATGCCCACCAAGCCACGCCCACCAAGCAATGCCATGCCCACAGAACCGGTAGTAAAAAAATTTGAATCCCACCACTGCAACTAACTGAGATATAACACAGATACATTACTCATGGGTAGCAGACAAACTGATACTGATGTGCTACCATAGCATGTTCTAGGTTTGTAGCTTGGTGTTGCTCCTTGGCATTACTTGAACATATAGGTGGCAGCTGTGGATTGGAAAGCACACCTTGTTCAGAATGCAAAATTATAGCATAGCTTGTACCAAATGTGGCTGTCAGAATGCTCTGAGGCACCCATTTTGAGATCATGTTCTACCATTCTTGTTCTATTTCCTGAATAGAATGTTTTGTAGTAGCCAGCATAGCTAGGTCAGAAATGGGTTTTCCCTGAATGGGGTGATTGACCTGCCAATAATTTTGCTTCCACATTCTGTACTGGTTGAATCTCCAAAAGTAGAGTGCATCACAGTAATTCAATTTATTACAAAATAATGTCAACTACTATATACATAAATACACACCCAATTTTCTATATATTGTCTTTTCAATTTAGTATTATTTTTAAAAGGTTTCAAGCTATTTTTGGGAAGAATATAGGATAATCATGTACAGTAAAACCTCCATAATTTCAGAGACTTTTCAAAGACATGGAGCTGGAATAGTTTGGTCATATTTGGAATAAATATTGAAATGAATAACTGTACTATCCTTGGCTTAAATCATTTATATGAATTTTCTGGACTTGCAATCCACACTGAACTGTAAAATGCTAATTGTAAAATGCTTATCTGGGCTGGGCCTGCACAATATATTAGCCTAAAAGATGGATGGTTAGTTTGCGGTTCAATTCCTGATGTGAATTTATTGAATGAAATGGAGATTTATTGATTGGGGTTATTGTGACTGATCTCCATTCTTTTGGTTTCAATGGGACTCATTTAGTAAAGACCAAACCTGGGTTCCAACCATTATTCAAACATTTTTCTGCTATAACAGAACCACAAAGATGAATGAAGCAGCAGGAACAATTGCCAGCAAGTATTTACATAGTGGCTCCAAAACTAAAGCAACAGTGGCTGTCTTTCTGCCCAAAGAAGTTGTATTTTCAGTTGTTTGTGTCTGCTGTAATTTGGTTGAAAGTGCTTCTGAGCCACGACAAAATGAGCCACGATGGTTCCTTTTAATAAATGTAACAATACTTCAGCATTCTCCTTTTTCAAACAATACTCAGTTGTCTGTGGTTTGCAACAAAGCCAAAGAAAAATTTATTTTCCTCTGCTTTTCATAATGTCTCTCTACAACAAACAAAAGTAAACTGACAATATAACAATTGTGTGGAGTTCAGAAAGACTATAAAATATTACCTTTTGACAAAAGAAGTGCTACTGAAGCTACACGGTGCTAGCAACTCAAATAATTACAAGGGAAGGCAGTTTAGTAATGAATTCTTTTACACTGAATTCAGATCGCAGAGTGAATGTTGCCCATTATTGCAGTTCAAAGGCAACTATCTCTAGAATTGTTCTTTTAATGTTTGCTTGATGGTTTTAGTTGTTCTTTTCTTGTCAGCACACAATTGTTGCCTTGATCATTGTGATAAAAAAGAGCTACTCTGCAGCTTTGTAGTGAATCCAGTTGGCTTAGTGATGTATTCTTTGAAGAATTCCAAAGTCGGGAAACAAAGAAGAAGGAAATAGAGGCCCAAAGTTGTTTATTCAGTGCTGTGGGAAGCTAATACAAGCCAAAGAAACCTAGTCTATATTATATCCATATTCATACGTGATTCCATGGCCTTTTGTACTTTCCAAATCAGAAGTTTAGTTATGCTTACAAAAATGTAGCTTTTTCTTAAAACTCTCATAGTAGAGTTCCTTTTTGCTATAATTTTCTCTCAGAACCTATCCCTTGAGACAGATTAATTCTGAGGCACAGTTATTTCTGTAATGCCTTTGTGGCTTTGACAAGGGGTCTGCCTCATGTAAAGAACGAAACTAGTTTCGGTTCAGGCTAAAAGCCATAACTGATTAGCTGCCACAAATATTTTTAAAAAGCTTAAAGGATATGGACCCCAGGTTCACTGGTGCAGGTAGAATCAGAAAATCTGTGGCATCTGAAAATCTGAAGGCCAAACTAAATCTTAATACAGATTATTTTGGCCCAGAACTTGGACAAATCCAGCAACTGTTTTGTAAAACATATTTAATGGCTAAGTGCATTGTGCCATTCTGCCAATAAACCATGGTTAAGAAACCATGCCTAGAGTAATGTCTGAACATGTCCGTATTTTATGCTTTCTCTGTAATGTAAAACTATATTACTCTTCTCTACTTTTAATCAACACCAGCTCAAGGAAGGGCAAATCTTATCTCAAAAGGAACCAGACAGGCAGGAGACATCTCTTCCTTTCCATCACAGCAGGCTATCTATTAAAATTCCTCCTTCCACTTTTGGCTAGAATGCTTTCCTTCTTTTTGTCATGATTGTGTTTTGGGTTCTGATGTGGTACCTCCCTTTCTGCACTTCCTCTTCCTAGTAAAAGTCCCATCTCTGTAGGCCTGTAATTAAAAGCAAAAAGAGTTTTAACTGTAATTAAATTATAATTACCCAACAAGAAGACAATGTGATTTTATGACAACCCACCTATATAGATATAAATATAGATATCAGAAAAGATTATCTACTTCCATTACTGTATGCTGAACAAAAGGAAAACAACCTTCCCATTTAAATGGAGTTTTATTTGGAAAACTATCCTGACCTTTCTTTCAAATAAATATGTATGGTTTAGGCTTTTTGTTATTTACACACTTTTCCCCATTACATTTTGAACAGAAAACATTTTTTATAATCACAATGTTTCTTTGATCAGTATACCAGTTTATCTGAACCCCTCCCTGACTTTTTTCAGCACTTCTTAGTCCTGAGAGAAGAAGCAATACATTCAGATTTTATAAAACTTTATGAATTACTTAGTAACACTCTACAATGTATGATTAACTTTGCTGAAATCCAGCCAGAAATAAAATGTGTTATTTCTTTAATTGTACTCCTGTGGTGAAAGTATTAAAATAAATAATCTTTCAATTGTATGCAAACTAATGATGCCTGGAGATGATAGATGATAGATAGATAGATAGATAGATAGATAGATAGATAGATAGATAGATAGATAGATAGA
>QLTV01002276.1:634954-645861 GCA_003457575.1 Thermophis baileyi
GTGGCGGCGGGGGCCCGGCCGGGGGCGCCGCCATGTTTTTTTTTTTTTTGAATTTTTTGAATTTTTTTTCTTCTGCACATGCACAGAAGCAGAGTTTCCGGCACTGCACATGCGTCGCCATCTTGTTTGTTGATTTTTTTTTTTTTGGCTTTTTTTATTTTTCGGCACTGCGCATGCGCGCCACGCGGCGCGGGAGGAAGCAAACCGGCAGTGAGGTAAGTTAGAACCCACCCCTGAAACAAACCATAGAAGGTTAAAAAAAGTAGCTTACATTATTAATCAAAATAATGATGATTAATAATGGTGGATTAATCTGTTTCTCTCCATTTAAAAAGGAATTAAACATCTGAAGTCAATTTTAAAAACAACAGCAACAAACAAATAACAGGACAGCATTAAACAGAGTGGGGAAGGAAGAATAAAAATTGAAAAAAGGAGTGGAGAATATATTTCTTTCTGTTTGTATGGTTGCCATTCTACTAACAGCCTGGTACTTCTTTTAGGTACTTTATTTATCTAATTGCCTTAGTTGCACTTTGCATACTTAGGATATCTTCAGTCATTGATAAATTTCAAGACAAATGTATCTTTCTAGGTATATTTAGTGGTGCTATTATTATTGCCATTGTTGTCAGTTCAAGAATCAGTTCAAGCAAGGCTTTGTGCAAATCAACATGACAAAAATCATATATATAATATGTTTCGTAACAAGTTCATAAGCCTAAATCACAGTTTTACATACCCATAATGCCAATTGAGAACAGCAAAACAATTTGCAGTCACATGAAATTTGTTATTGGGATGAATTATTCAGGCAAACAGTTCATTTTTGTTGTATGAATTCCAAGACAATGGACCAGGCTTCATTTATTTCAAGTAATTGTGAAAGTAAAGGGCAATTTCACAATTTTGGATTGATTTTAAGGTTGTAGGAAATATTATGAGGTCATTTAAACTCTTTTGATTTTTGTCCTTAAGCTTGTCAGATTCTATAAAAGCTCCACCCCCTATAGAATATGAAAAACTGAATGTAATTTTATGAATTAGAATTAGAATTTTATGATATTCTATCATTAAGCTGAATTATTGCTTAGGCATACTATAGCAATAAGGTTTTGAAAATAAAATAATAATGTTTGGATTTTTAAAAATAGTTTTGCAAAACAAACATTATTCTGTGTTAGAGGGAATGTGACCTTGCTAGTTCCCCTGCAAATCAGCAGTGTTCAGTACCTTTGATCATGACATCCTACTTTTGAGGCTAGGTACTATTTTGTGAAGGTTGCACCTATTCCTATCTGGAAATTTCAACCGGTATAAAATGTCTTGGGCAGCTGCTGATTGGGGTGCATGAATGTCCATTTTGGAATCATGACTCTCTTAATTCATATGATGCCTAAAAGGTCTGCAGTGGTGCCAGTAGCTTAGTGAGCAGTTTTCAATTCTGATGTTGACCTCAGAACATGGATAGGAAAGAATGCTTGGTCTGTTTTCTTACATTGTCATTTAGATTATGTGTTTAGACTAGTGAATGTCTGGAGATTTGCCTCTATGAGTTTCTATCACATGTGGGTGAAAGTCTGCCCACTACACAAGTTCAATCTTAATACATGAAAACAATTGTATTGTCTGAAATTAGTCAACAGTTCTTTGAAACTTGAAAGCACACTACTCTTAATAAAACTTAAGTTGGCCTAATAAAGGTATCACTCCTTTACAGAGATTTCTGTGGGGGTCTCTGGGAGTTAAAAGTCAGAATGGTATGTGACCATGTGGCTCTCACTGTGTGATCATGTTTATGTGACACACATAAAAAGACAAGGCTTTGATTGTGTCGTTGTAGCTGTCCTCTTGACTTTTTTTGATTCAGCCTTCTGCAGACATTTCTGCTCCTGTAGATTTGGAATCATGACTCTCTTAATTCTATGAAAAACAATAAAAATCGCAATGAAATAGGAAAGTGGAACTAGTTTACTTGCCCCGCCTCCCTTCTAAGGTTCACTGAGATACAGAATACTTGAATAATTAACCTAATTCTTGTATCTGCATCCATTGGATTTGGTCTGTGGTTTACGCATTTGAAAGCATTCCATCTGCAGAAAGTACACAGCATTTCTTGAAATCATTTTTTTTTCCTAAAAAGAAAGAGAAGCACATTCTTCCTTCTCTTTTTTACCACAGGGAACCACAGCCAATTACTCTGAAAGTTCAAAGAAAAGTGCAATGAGTCCTCAAGCACAGGAGGAAAGTCAGTTCTGGCAGCTGCTGTTCTGAACCAACAGTTTTTCCCCAAGATTCATTATTCAAGGGAAGAAACCTATTAATTCTTTAAAACAGTGTACACATGAAATCTATCATTGGGATTTCCAACTTCTCCAAGTCATATAAGATTTGATAAAGTGGCGTGAACTCAGTTCAGTTGCACATTTCTAACTAGGTGTGTAACTTGTACATTATAATAAGTCATAGACATATACTTAAGCGGCTCTAGATAAATTCTTATTTTGTATTCCCTTCCCTGTTTTACATATATGTATATAAAATATATATGCTTTGTGTGTGTGAGACAGAGAGAAACAGAGAGAGAATGTATGTTTTGTAATAGTTAAAACATGACATTAGCATAATAACAATAAAAATACTGATGCAAAAATACAACAACAACAACCAGATACCATCTCTTCAGAAGGTACCCAGATGTAAACCATTATAGTTTAAAAAACAATATTTTGGATTATAGCAAGTCCTCGGATTAAGAACGAGTTTTGTCCCTAAATCTGTCCTTAAGTCAAATTTGTACTTAAACCAGAATAGGTTATTTAATTAAATGTTTGTCTTGCTACATACCTGTTTGTCAGAGAAAAACAAGAATATGATGCGACCAGAGGTGGGTTCCTCCCGGTTTGGACCAGATCGCCCGAACTAGTAGCGACCCGCTGGTGATGTCACAGTGACATCATGGATCCGGTTCGGTCGGTGCAGCCATCTTTTTTTTTTTTGAATTTTTTTGAATTTTTTTCCAGTTTTTTTCCCCTTCTGTGAATGCGCAGAAGCCGAGTTTCCGGCACTGCACATGCGTCGCCATCTTGTTTTTGGCTTTTTTGGGGGGGAATTTTTTTCTGATTTTTTGCCACTGTGCATGCACGCACGCGCGCCCATGTGGCGCGCCCACGCGACGTGGGAGGAAGCGAACCAGCAGCGAGGTAAGTTAGAACCTACCCCTGGATGCGACCCAAAATAGAAGATGGTATTCTTCTTCTCTTTGCTGGAACCAAGGAATCACTGAAGCCACACAACACTTTCAGGGACCACTGAAAAGAGGCTATGCAGTATATTAAAAATCCATGCACTATTTTGCACAGAAATCCGAATAGCCATTAGACAGCAAGTAGAGTTCTCTGTGTCTCTTTGTTGTCATTTTTTAATTGCTCGCATATTTGTAGCTAAGAAACCATAGCTTTAATGATAACCAGAAAGACCTATCACTGTTGATATTATTGAAATCAACTGAAAAGCAATGGTGTTAGATTTGGGTTTTTTTAAGCGCTTCCCATTTTTAAGTTTTTCACCCCAAATCTATGGATCTGTTCCAATGATCCAGGTATTAAAAAAAAACAATTATAAGATGTCTTTTTTTCCCCATATCCTTCCTATTCCTTCTGCTTTCATTTCTGAAATTTTCTACATATGGACTGAAATGCTGTAACTGGAGGCATTTAAAGACTGACCAATTTATTATGACATGAGCTTCCATCAACAAATGCTTATGCCATAATAACTGTGTTCATCTTTAAGATTCTATAAGAATCTTGGCTATTTTGCCACACCAGAATAACATACTTATCCTACTTAATCTACAGATTGATACTGTGCTTATAACATAAGGTGTCACATTCCAGCTTTCAGCAAGGAATTCAGACAGAGCCAAAGATGACAGACTTTATCCAAAATGCTACAAACAGCCGGCACAGAGTGACAAACAGGAAATAGGCAAAGTCAGTGCTAACATGGTTAATCCCTCCACCCTTTAAATAGCTCTGCTCCACCCTTGGCTCCACCCCTTCGGCTCGCCCCTATAACTCCCCACCCTTCACGTGACGCCCTCTGTGATGACGGTGCAGCCCAGCACACTGCTGCTACTCTGCGCATGCCTCGCCCTCATCCAGCCATGGCAGGCTTCCCGGCGTCCTGGACATGGCAGGGCCACCCCACCACTGGGTAGGTCCGCTGCAGCCTGCGGAGCCCCTGCGCCGCTCAGCTAAGCAGTGCACTGGGCGAAATGCCATCAGGCACGGTTTCCAGTGCGGCGGGCTGGCGTGACAGACGCGACGATCAGCTGGCAGCTCCCGGAGTGGCGGGCGGCCATGGCTGCTCTGCCCAGCCCAGCTGATGGCTCCTGGTGTGGCTCGTGGTGCGGTGGGCGATGCAGTGTGGTCAGTTGTGGGTTTCAAACTTTTTTACTACCGGTTCTGTGGGCGTGGCTTGGTGGGCGTGGCATGGCATGGCTTGGCTTGGTGGGCGTGGCTTGGTGAGTGTGGCAGGGGAAGGATACTGTAAAATCTCCATTCCCACCCCACTCCAGGGGAAGGATACTGCAAAATCTCCATTTCCTCCCCACTCCAGGGGAAGGTTACTGCAAAATCTCCATTCCCTCCCCACTCCAGGGGAAGGATACTGCAAAATCTCCATTCCTTCCCCACTCCAGGGGAAGGATACTGCAAAATCCCCATTTCCTCCCGATCAGCTGGGAGTCAGGAGACAGAGAATAGATGGGGGCAGGGCCAGTCAGAGGTGGTATTTACCGGTTCTCCGAACTACTAAAAATTTCCGCTACCGGTTCTCTAGAACTGGTCAGAACCTGCTGAAACCCACCTCTGGGTGTGGTCCCCATGTGATTGGCAGCCCTGGTGATCCAAGGACTGACTTAAGGAATGCACACAATCATATCCTGTGCATATTTAGTACAGCAGCTAGAACTGGGGCAAGAAGAAGAATGGAGAAGTTTTAAAATCAGAATAAATAAAATTCCTGCATGAATCAGCAGGAAACCAAAGTGTTTGAATAATAATAATAAAAAGTTAAGCAAGCATTTATCTGGCCAGGTTCCACTGAAATTGTTATTTATGGTAGCTGTAGAATTCTTAAACAGTATTATGCATTGTTGCCATGAATATTAAATTATAACCTGCCATAAGTTATGGCTGACTTAACATCTGTGAATGTTAACTACAGATATATAGGAATGAATGAAGGACAAATAATGGAGTGGAATAATATTCAAATTAAATATTTAGTTCTGCTTGGGTATTATTAAATCCAGAATGCTCATCATTGGCAATGCTATGGACAAATTTTATCCCCAGCCAATGTCACTGAAATAATATTCTCTTGCAGCATTCAATATGACTATTCACAAAAAAAGCCATTGGGTCCTTACATAAACTAGGATTATTTTGGCTATTAGTGATTCTAGTTAGCAATTATGGATGAATTTGTTTTGATCAGAAAAAGCATGCTTATAATCAGCTTAAATTCCCCTGATTTCAATAGGTTTAAAAATGGTTAAGGTTGGATTTAACTCCTTATCCTTAGTAAACTGATCTTCAACTGATCTTAGTTTTTATCCTCCAAAATTTAGGTTAAAAAAAAGTAATGGATTCCTGTGCAAGCCTATCTATATCAGAGGGAAGCTTCACAAAATCCAATAGTACTCCCACATAAATGTGTACAGGACCACAGTCTTATAATGGCTTAAAATGCCCTAGATAAGAGCCTTTATGTAGCCTATACAAAGCTTTGACAAAAATAGGGCCATAATTCCATGGCAACATTAAAAAAGAAAAGAAAAATACAGCCCATGTAGTTTCAACGGTTGCAAATAATGGAATAGATAGAGCAAATTTTAAAAAAGAAAGCTAACATTTTACTTGCACACACATAGGCACAGTCATATCCTCTTGGCTGCAATTTCAGCAGCCCTACATTTTCAACATCAAATAGAGGTTAAGTACCAAGTTATTTAAACAAGATGGAGGTATTTGATAATGACCAAGACAAAAAGTTAAGAAATGGAACTGGAATGGAATAAAACTCCTTTCAGCAGCGGATGAGGGAGAAATGTAACAGTCCATAAATCTTCCTGAATAAAAATATTGTTGTAATTCGCTTGCATGTTTTTAGTGCCCCATTTTCGAAGACAACAATGTCTGGAGATATTATTTCACTTTTTTGTGCTGTTTGAGACACTATCCAAGATTAGTTAGATTTAATTATTTCCATTAAGTTATGTGGAATGTCTGGCTCAGGTAGCATCTCACAATTATATTGAAGCTAAAGAGATATTATGAAGATACACCGGCTTTTCTAGTTGGTCATCAAAAATATTATTGATATTTTCTTTTTGTTCTATTACTAGGAAATGTTTATTTCTACTTCTATTTTGTATTTAAAAATTGACTTACTTAAGGAGAGGACAAAAAACTTCAAAAGGTTCACCTTTTTTCTTTTTTATAGTATGAAAATATTTACTGGATCTGGAAAAGAGTATAATCTGAGGGTTTCTTCAGAAAATCAAAAGTCCTTGTTTGCTCGTTCCGCATTCCTACAAGAGCTTTGGTAAGATGCCACCACATTAGAGAGATCACAAACAACCTCCCAGAAATAAAATTTGTCCTAGGGCATTCACTTGACAGCTGGAAGCAGTATATTATCTGCTTGCATATTATTCCAAACACTTTTCTGCTTATAAGAGTTATAGCTTCCTGCCAATTGCCTGCCACACTTCCATCTTGAAGAAGATCAGAAAGCATTTTCAAAATTGTGATAAGCAGCACAGTTTTCTCTCTACTGGGACAGCTTGTGTCCCCAATAGAGTTGGAGTGTGAGAGGTTCATCTTTACGGTATAAGCATGTGCCCTCAGATGTGCTAGTCTACAATATGTGTATAGGTAGTCCTCGACTTAACAACCACAACTGAGCCCAAAATTTCTGTTGCTAAGTGAGACATTTGTTAAGTGAGTTTTGCCCCATTTTGCAACCTTTCTTGCCACAGTTGTTCAGTGAATCACTGCAGTTGGTTAGTAACACTTAACTAACTAACAGTTGTTAGTGAATCTGGCTTCCCCATTGATTTTGTTTGTCAGAAGGTAGAAAAAGGTGATCTCATGAACCCAGGACGTTGCAACTGTCATAAATATGAGCTGGTTGTCAAGTGTCTGAATTTTGATTGTGTGACCATGATCAAAGGTCATAAGTGCAAAAAACTTTTTTCAGTGCTACTGTAACTTTGAACAGTCGCTAAATGAATTGTTATAAGTCAAGGACTACCTGTATTTTCCAATCAGTGTACTTTGGGAATTGGATTGCTATTGGATGTGAATTACTTATATTATGGAACAAAGGAGGGTACCAGGATAGGGAAGCTGTTGTGAGTACAATGCAACTTCAAGGTAAATACACGTATGTGCAAGTGTTGCTATGGACAAGATTTTCCAAACTGAGCCAGGATTACTTCAAGCAGAAATTGAAAATTAAGAGACTAATGTGTGGAATTGTATGGTCTATTTTCCCTCCAAAAGTTTGTTTGGTGGTGTCAGACATTCTTTTACCAGCTAGTCCCGAAGATCTGTGATATTGATAGAGAACAAAATCCATTTATGATCCTGCTATGAGTCAACAACCATATAATTCCAACATAATGGAGTAGCAGGCAAATTTTGGGATATTATTCCACTAATACTAGGTTCTCAAAATAATTTCAGAATAGGAGTGATGGGGTGTGTTGCTCACCATATGTGATATCAAAGGCATGCATCAATACAGGCTAATGGTATTCACATTTTGTACATTAAAAAAAAAGATTAACAGATGATGTGGAAAGTTTCATTTTTCATCAGTGGTAGTAAAATGTGAGTTTTCAAAATCTGATTGTATACTGAGAAAAAGATGTTCAGATGCCACACATCTCCTGAATTACATTTATTAATGCAATGCAAAATTAATTAAACCACTTGGAAAGAAACATTTATACCTAACTAAGAATACCTACTCCCTCCACCTGAAAATAACTGATGTTAATAATTTATTCCATCACTGAAAATAAGATGGGTAAATGAATAATAACTAAACTTTTACTATCACAGACAATGGAAAAAAGAAATTAAAACTGATTCCAACATTTCTTGGCTCCTACCCAGTTATACATGAACACTCTCTTCCCCCTCCAGCTTGATTTTAATTACATTATTTTTAGAAATGCCTACAAAATATAAGTCTGTTCATAGATACAGTACACATTTCTTGATTTTTCTCCAGCTGTCTATGAGGTAACGATGGCATGCATGTATGAATAAGCTCTTAAGAGATCTTCATGTTGTTTTATATCATATTAAACACACATGACTTTGAATGGAATCACTTCACATTATTAACTGTGCAATAACCAAATGGTGAGAAATAAAAGAATGGTTTTTTTTAAAAGTATAGTGGACTTGTAGCTTGAAATGGATATGGATTCTATTGAAGGCACTGAATTTTGGGTCAAAATTAGATATAATTGCTGTCACACGACTCTTATTGAAGGCAGCATATCACATCCCCTTTTAATTTTTACAGTTTATTCTTTTTTTTTTTTACATCAGCACCCTAACTATCAGAAATGGTAAAGCTGTAATTCACAAGTTTAAATATATTTATAATTTATTAAATCTCCCTGCTCCAAGTGTGTAATGTTATATCCTACTCTGAAAGGCCATCAAGACAATTCACTAAAGTCATTTATTTATTTACTTATTTAAAACATTTTAAATAAGCCATGCATCTTATAACAAACTCTGGGCAACCCTCAATCAAAAATTAAAACAACATAAAGACCATATTAAAACTATAAAACCCCAATGCATTAAAAAAAATGGCATCAAGTCAACTGGCACTTGCAGTCACCTTATATCTTATCCCAGCACTTGGGAGGGGGGCATTTCTTTGGTGCTTTATGGAAGGCTACGAAGGTAGAGGTTGGACAACTATGTAAATTACTTCCTAGCCCAAGTTTGATCTTAAAATTAAAGAGCCTTAAGAATAAAGGAAGGACTTAGTCCTACACCCAGAGGTGGGTTCCTCCTGGTTCACATCGGTTCTATAGAACTGGTAGCAAACCGCTGGTGACGTCATGGAGCCGGTTCTGTCGGTGCCGGTTCATGGACGCCGCCATCTTTTTTTTTTGAAAATATTTTTTTTGGAATTTTTTTTTGGGGGGAATTTTTTGCTATTTTTTTCTTCTGTGCATGCGCAGAAGCCAAGTCCCTGGCACTGCGCATGCGCCACCATCTTGTTTTCAGCTTTTTTTGGGGGGGGGGGTTGCGATTTTTCATCACTGCAAGTGCATTGCGCGCACAGCCACGCGGCGCGGGAGGAAGCGAACTGGCAGCAAGGTAAGTTAGAACCCACCCCTGCCTACACCCCATCCTCTAGGACACCAAGACTACCAGACAATTATCTTAACACAAAGGGTGTGGAGTATTGTATTTCTATTTAAATTATAGTCATTCTTTCTAAATGTGCCATGGATAGAATTTATGCAAATGAGTGTCATCTTTTGTCCTCTTTTCTGGCACTGTATAAATGGCTACATCCAATTTCCAAGAAGCCCAGAGCAGTTTTCATTTCAACGGGTGCTAAGTGTTTTGTTGGTTCAATGGCAGAGCCATGAAAGGAAATAAAAAATGCATGGAGTGCAGCATAAAATGGCACTGTCACATTATGAGTTTCCCAGTCCTTCTAAATGTCTGGCAAATGTATTGTAGCAGAACTGGGAAAACTTGTAGCATGCTGCCATTGTGGCACATTTTATTCAGAGTCAAATATTATACAGAAAAAAAAAGAGAAAAATAGAGATTATGCTTTTCCTAGCAGTCACATTTCAATCATACAAAATATTCTATTCTAAGCTTTTTGTTTTTGTCTTTAATAAGGTTCAGGATTAGTCTGTGACATTATATCTATGCTGGTTTATATCTTGATGACTTAGTCACATACCTGCTAAAATCCAGACAGTTGCATTCAAATTGATTTGGCAGTCATTCAAAAATCAGTTTCTTTCCTTCCAACTCAGTTTTAAGAAAGCTTAACGTTTCTGAAGAACATTACAATGATTTGGACAATGACCTCAGTCTGAATTCTCCAACCTGGAGTTTTTCAGCTGTGTTGGAATAGAATTCCCATCAGCTAACATCCTTTTTTCCCTTGTTATTCAGTTTTAAGGGCGAATGTAAAAAATATATTCATGTGTGAAAAATATTTTGTACTCTGTCTCTTGTGAACTGCAGAGTGTTTGTTATAGTCACTGACCCATATAAACACTGGGATGGCAACTGATGGTTATTGAATTCAGTGTCTTTCTTCCTTATATAGAGATGTTAGTCACAATAATGGTACGGTAGGTCCAAATGTGTGTGTACATACAGAGTTTTAAAACACATATCTGAAGGAGCAGGGGTGGGTTCTAAATTTTTTACTATCGGTTCTGTGGGCGTGGCTTATTTTGTGGGTGTGGCTTGATGGTCATGTGATGGTGGGCATGGCTTCATGGTCATGTGACTCGGTGGGCGAGGCTTGGTGGTCATGTGACTGGGTGGGCGTGGTCAACTCAATGTCACTCATGTCAAGGGGTGCCTCGGCGGGCCCCTCCCCTCCCAGCCATTCCTTGTCACACCCAGCCTCAATGTATCTATAGTTCTGTAAAAATGTTGTTCACCTTTTTTCAACTTTATTATCTACTTACTATAGATGTACTTTCATGGATCACTGAAAGGAGGAAATGGCTCACATGCTTTGCGCAAGAGTGTGATAGGCAACAGGCTTTTAAGGGGCTGCCAGAAAGAAGGGGGGGGAATGTATTTTGCAAAGCACCA
>QLTV01002277.1:37624-49583 GCA_003457575.1 Thermophis baileyi
AGAAAGAAGGACAGACGGATGATAGAGAGATAGATAGATAGATAGATAGATAGATAGATAGATAGATAGATAGATACATAGATAGATTGATAGATAGATAGATAGATAGATAGATAGATAGATAGATAGATGATAGATCAGCTGCATGATTCTGTTATGCTAAAGTACAATATATAACTGTTGTTCTATAATACCCCACAAGCAGACAAGTGTTTGAATTTCCATTGAGTTCATACCAATGAGATATAGTCCTTAGTTACACATTTTCCTCTTTTCCCAGGATCTTGCTGCGGCAATCTGTTCCCAGGAAAAGACACGGTTGCGGCCAGGGGTTCCCGCTGCAAAGCTCTTTTTTTTTTTCAGAATTAAATCTGAAAAAGAAATTCCCTTGCCAGGGAAGAGTGGATAAGTATTTGATTCCAGTGGAAATGAAGACATAAACCGATTTACAAGGAAGCCGCTGCTATCTGTATCACTAATTAAATAACCAATGAACTGAATATTGCTTGGAATTCAAAGGTCACTCTCTCTTCAGGGCCTCCGTTCCTAACAGCCAGGTTAGAGACAGGCAGTCCAATTTACGCCTTGATAGATAATGATCTGGGCATTCACAAGAGATCTTTAATTTCCTAGTGATGAAAATTTGTCTGTTCTAATGTTCAAAGTGATCTATCTTCCAGAGCATTGGAGCACTCGCCAAATGTGCCAGTACATGCTACCAAGATCCCTTTGAGAGGTTTTTTTTGGGGGGGTGGGGTTGCTCTGGCACCAAGAATTTCCGCTAAAATATGAAAAAAAAAAATCATGGCTACTTCCTAAAGCTGAGAGAAGAGGAGTAGAAAACATGTGTATAAAGTCAGCACCTACCCCTCTCCTAGAAGAATAAAATATTTTGAGGAATGTTTAAAAAGGCATAATATTAAAATTTCCCTAAATGAGAAATGGAGAAACATGTTTTTTTAGAGGCAGAAAGCAACCCCCACTTTCCTTAATAGCCCACAGCAGATGTCAGCACTTAAGAGATAAAGAGCTTATTGAAAAAAGGAAGACAAGTATCTAGATAGATCTAGTCATAGGCAAAGCAAATATTGCAGGCAGAAATCCATTCAAGACAGGATATTTTGAAACTCCCTGCAGCAAAGTCTGAACATAGGCAGAATGATGGGATTAGCCCTCACTCAAGATCCAAAACAGGATGAAAGCCATTAAGCCACAATAGGAATTGTCTAACACCCTTTCAGAGCAGTCCAAACTTCAACGAAACTGAGCTCAGACAAACACTTAGGATTTGCATTTTCTCTTTTGCCTATAGAGCCAGCTATGACCCCTACATAACCCCTACATGACCCCATAGGAATCTGACAACAGCCAATAGAAGACATGTTCTTGCACAGGAACAGGAAGCCCAAGTGCAAAGCCAAAGAAGGTATAACCCCTCCCCCCCATTCTCAACTCCATTTTGTCAGCTGCCCAGAACCACAAACCCATGTGGTTCTGCTTCATCAATAAACCATCTTTCCAATCAGCCTCCATGTTTCCAGTGTCTTTCTCCCGGCTTGGAACTGAACCAGGTGGATATTGCTTCCCACACATGGAAAATATCTCTTTGCTCATACAGGTAGATCTCGACCCACAATCACATTTCTGCAGCATTTCCGTTGCTTAGCAAGGCAGTTGCTGAGTTGCACCCAATTTTATGAGCTCTTTTCTGCCTCAATTGTTAACTGCAGTTGTTAAATGAGTCAGGCAGTCCTTAAGTGAATCCAGCCTTTCCCCATTAACTTTGCTTATTGGAAGCTGGCTAGGAAGGTTGCAAATGGGGATCACATGATCCCAGTTGCTGCAACCATCATAAATACATGCCGGTTGCCAAGGGCATGAATTTGGATCACCTGACCATGCAGATGCTACAACTGTCATAAATGCGAGGAGTGGTCATAAGTCACTTTTTTTCAGTGCTGTTGTAAGTTGTAACCCTGTTGCTTTCCCCCAAAACCCTAAAAACATGGTTTTGTCAACTTGACTGAGGGCGCCAAATAGCGATGGAGACAATCAAGTGTCTGATTTGATTGTGTTGTTGCTGCCGTGGAAGTGGAGAATGGGTATTTTGTAGTATGTGTTGGATTTGGTAAATATTGTAAGCTACCCAGAATTACTATATGTGTGAGTTGGGTGGCTTTATACATTTCTTCAACGAATAAATAATAAGTAAATGAGGTTCATTTAGTTCATCCTTAGTTGCAGAACTAAGAGCCGAGGTGGCGCAGTGGTTAGAGTCCAGCACTGCAGGCTACTTCAGCTGACTGCTAGCTGCAGTTCGGCGGTTCAAATCTCACCGGCTCAAGGTTGACTCAGCCTTCCATCCTTCTGAGGTGGGTAAAATGAGGACCCAGATTGTTGGGGGCAATATGCTAACTCTGTAAACTGCTTAGAGAGGGCTGTAAAGCACTATGAAGCGGTATATAAGTCTAAGTGCTATTGCTATTGCACCATGTATCCTTAATTCTGACATTGTCCAAAGATGGCCTTGAGAAGTTTGAAATCTTAACATAGAACACTGAACAATAGAACATAGAATTTGAAGCCTTGTCGCCCATTAGTGTGTAACAGAATAACAGAGTCAGAAGGGACCTTGTAGGTCTTCTATTCCAACCCCCATTCAAGTAGGAGACCCTATACCATTTCAGACAAATGGTTGTCCAATCTCTTCTTAAAAACGTCCAATGTTGGAGCATTCACAACTTCCGGAGGCAAGTTGTTCCACAGCTTAATTGTTCTCACTGTCAGGAAATTTCTCCTTAGTTCTAGGTTGCTTCTCTCCTTGATTAGTTTCCATCTCTTACTTCTTATTCTGCCTTCAGGTGCTTCGGAGAATAGTTTGACCCCCTTGTCTTTGTAGGAGCTCCTCAAATATTGGAACATCACCACTAGTCCTTCTTTTCATTAAACTAGACATACCCAATTCCTGCCATTGTTCTTCATTGTAGATTTTATCCTCCAGTCCCCTAATCATCTTGGTTGCTCTTCTCTGCTCTCTTTCTAGAGTCTCAACATCTTTTTATATATCATGGCTTGCAACACAAACATAAAGGCAGGATGAGGATCAGCAATGGGGCAGCAAGATCTATGCCAGTGGACTATTCTGTTAACTCAACGATGGATGAAGACCATCCCAATGCGGGCAATGCAACCACACTATGACGCTTTAGATTGCCATTCCGCATCTACGTCTTTCTAAAGAAATCCCATCCAACTCGAAGGAAAATAAAACGGAGTAGATTTGAATCCCAGCAGGCTGCTTACCCGTGGCCTAAAAATATCCCACCACGTTAGCAGAATAAGAAAGCTGCTTCTCACTTCGCTCAATGGCAAATCCTGAAAGTCAAAAGCAAGGGAGCAGCCCAGTTAAAAAAAAAAAGAAAGAAAAAAAAAGCAGTAACATTCCTCCCTTTGTATGTATAGATATAAGCTGGGCAAAAGGAAGAATTAAGAGCCTTCCACAAATCGAATGCAAATCTGCAGTGTGACTTGGCAGATTTTAAGATGCACGACAGAAATAGAGTTTGTAAATTATGCGCACTAATAATTCCGCGCTGTTTTGCATTAGTTAACCCCTATTTTTTATTCTAGGCTCCATGCTTTAAGAAAAAGTATGGGGCTGATCCACACTTCCCTAAATGCAACATAACAGGCTCCATTAATTCTTTTTCTACACCAAGCCCTGCTGATGTTCCTTCCCTTTCATCCCCATTGGGCGGAGGCCGTTCAGCTGCATCTTTAGCGGTTTCAATTTTAAAGTAATCAGGGGTTTTTTTTTTCCCCTCTTCGCTTGAAACTACATCAAGAGAAGTTAGTCAGGGTCAAGAGAGGTCATCCTTCCTCTCCATTCTGTATTGGTGGGATTGCATCAACGGTAGAATATTGTAGTGGTTGTCCTTGGCTTACAACCTTCCCTTTAGTGACCGTTCAAAGTTACAACGGCACCAAAAAAAAGTGATTTTTTTTAATAGATTCTTTTATTTAAAAAAATTATATTTGTTACAGAAATGGCTAGTTTAAACTATTATGTAAAAGTAAAAAGTTTGATATTAATGCCTTATTTTACTGCACCGAAGGGGGTCGGAAGTCAATGCCTTTTCAGTTTCCATCCATTATTCCTTGCCTGGCCTTCAGGTGCTTTGGAAAATAGCTTGACCCCCCTCCTCTCTCAGGCAGCCCCTCAAATATTGGAACACTGCTATCATATCATGCCTACTGGGCATGGCTAGTCTAGTGAAGAGAAGGACCAAGGGAGACATGATAGCAGTCTTCCAATATTTGAGGGGCTGCCATAGAGAGGAGGGGGGGTCAAGCTATTCTCCAAAGCACCTGAAGGCCAGACAAGGAATAATGGATGGAAACTGAAC
This sequence comes from Thermophis baileyi, assembly GCA_003457575.1. Taxonomy (NCBI): domain Eukaryota; kingdom Metazoa; phylum Chordata; class Lepidosauria; order Squamata; family Dipsadidae; genus Thermophis; species Thermophis baileyi. Next base: position 42,031 of record QLTV01002277.1, read on the forward strand.
AAGGAGAGATTCAACCTGGAAATAAGGAGAAATTTGAGAACAGCTTGCCTTCAGAAGTTGTGGGAGCTTCATCACTGGAAGATTTCAAGAAGAAACTGGACTGCCATCTGTCAGAAATGATGTAGGGTCTCCTGCTTGGGCAGGGGTTGGACTAGATGACTACAAGGTCCCTTCCAACTCTGTTAATCTGTATCTGAGTCCCTTTTCTTTCTCTTCCCCTTTTCATTCCTCTTTTTCCCATTATATTTACTTTTGTATTTTCTTCGTATGCTACATTATAAACTAATAAAATTGTTATTTTAAAAAACCGGGGAAAAAGTGATTGACGATCATTTTCACACAACGGTTGCAGCATCCCCATGGTCATGTGATCAAAATTCAGACGCTTGGCAACTGGCATGTACTTAGGATGGTTGCCGCATCCCGGGGTCATGTGATCCCCTTGTGTGACCTCCCGAACAAACAAAGTCAATGGGGAAGCCAAATTCATTTAACAACCGTGCTACTAACAACAACTGCAGTGCTTCACTTCAGGACTGTGGCAAGAAAGGTTGCAAAATGAGACGAAATTCACTGTCACGCTGAGCAATGGAAATTTTGGGTGAACCTTTTCACTCTTCTTTTCTCATTCTTCTGATGTGGCCGCCCCAGCTTGTGACGACTCTCAGTCGTCTTCCCAGCTGCTGGTCGGGAGGCTGCTGCCGGCTCTCCAGGGGGTTTGCGACTCCCCCTGTACCACTGGTTCATGCCACCCTTCTTCCCCGAGGTTCTGATCCTTCTGGATCCCCCAGATCAGCTGTGATTCGGCGTTCCTTCAGGAGCCCCTAAAGGAAACGTCCGTACCGCTGTGACACTGGCCACACCTTCAGCTTGCTTGCATTTAGTTCTGAATGCCACATTTTAAGGAGAATATTGACAAACTGGAATGTGCCCAGAAAAAGCCACTAAAATAATAAAGAGGCTAGGAAATAATATTTCTGTGGTAGAGTTGGTGGCACTGGTTATGTTTAGCACAGAGAAGAAAAAGAATATATGGAGATATTATCATGGCCTTCAAATATCTAAAGAGCTGCCATGTTATAATGGTAGGAATGACCTTGAGAGACTGGGCCCAGAGATGCCATCTAAGGATTGGGTCAGATAAGGGAGCGCAAAGCCCACAGCTGCATAGTGAGTAGAGCAAGAGACTCAGAAGGGATAGCCTGACTGTAAAAGAGACAGTGGAAATATTTCAGATTTTTAAATTACGTTGTTCCTTTCATCCTTTCTGTATCTTGTCTTTGGTGCTGGATAATTCCTGGCGGAGTGTAGCTGTGGGTTTGTGGGCTATTGCTATTCCTAGGGGTTGGAGAATTCTGGCTGTCATTTCTGACACCCACATCACCTCCCAGAGACCTTCACCTGATGACCTCCCCATCACAAGACCCTTACTTGAGACACCCTATATGATGCCATCAACTCTGGCCAGGGACACAATCTGTTATACTTTATTAACTATCTTCTTGATCACACTTGGGCTGGGATCTGTCCAGCTCCTATTAGCCATTTTAATTTGCAAATTTCCTCCTTTTCAGTGACTATGGGGTGCCCTCCAATGGACATTGTGACTTGGGCTTCAGGAAAGACCAGAATAACAGTATAACAGAGTTGGAAGGGATATTGGAGGCCTTCTAGTCCAACTCCTTGCTCAAGCAGGAAACCCTATACCATTTCAGACAAATGGTTGTCCAATCTCTTCTTAAAACCCTCAAGTGATGGAGCACCCACAATTTCTGGAGGCAAGTCATTCCACTGATGGCTAGTCTAGTGAAGAGAAAGACCAGGGGAGACATGATAGCAGTTTTCCAATATTTGAGGGGCTGCCACAGAGAGGAGGGGGTCAAGCTATTTTCCAAGGCACCCGAAGGCCAGACAAGGAATAATGGATGGAAACTGAACAAGGAGAGATTCAACCTGGCAATAAGGAGAAATGTTCTGACAGTGAGAACAATCAACCAATGGAACAGCTTTCCTTCAGGAGTTGTGGGAGCTTCATCACTGGAGGCTTTCAAGAGAGACTGGACTGCCATCTGTCAGAAATGGTATTGGCCCTCCTGTTTGGGCAGGGGGGTTGGACTAGATGGCCTACAAGGTCCCTTCCAACTCTATTAATCTAATCTAATCTGTTCCAACTGTCAGGAAATTTCTCCTTATTTCTAGGTTGGATTTTTCCTTGATACCAGGAGATACCATGACTTGTTCCTGAGTGATCCTTGTAAGTCTTACATGGGATAGTTATGTACATGTTTTGAATCTTTTCTCAAAGAGCCCCAAGCCTGTTTTTTAAACAGAGGGATAGCACTACAACTGTGTTTACAAGACTTAATGCTGTAATGAAAGTTGATTTACAACATAGAAAAATATGATTGGAAGGGTCCATGGACGTCTTCTAGTCCAACCCCGCTGTTCAAGCAGGAATGAATGAATGAATGAATGAATGAATGAATGAATGAATGAATGAATGAATGAATGAATGAATGAATGAATGAACGAACGAATGAGCTGGAAGGGACCTTGGAGCTGGAATTGGGTATGTCTAGTTTGATAAAAAGAAGGACTAGGGGTGACATGATAGCAGTGTTCCAATAGCCACAAAGAACAGGGAGTCAAGCTATTCTCCAGAGCACCTGAGGGCAGGACAAGAAGCAATGGGTGGAAACTAATCAAGGAGAGAAGCAACTTAGAACCAAGGAGAAATTTCCTGACAGTCAGAACAATTAACCAGTGGAACAACTTGCCTCCAGAAACTGTGGGTGCTCCAACACTGGACGTTTTTAAGAAGAGATTGGACAACCATTTGCCTGAAATGGTATAGGGCAGTGATGGCGAACCTTTTTGGCACCGAGTGCCCAAACTGGAACGTGTGCACACATGTGCGCGCGTGTGCGTGCCAGAACGCCAGAAATCTGGTCTTCAGTTTTCTGGCGCAAGCATGCACACTGGCCAGCTGGTCTTCGAGTTTCCGGCGCTTCAGCGCACACGAAGAACAGCTGGTGATGGTGCGCTTGCCCACAGAGAGGGCTCTGCGTGCCACCTCTGGCACGCGTGCCACAGGTTCGCCATCACGGGTATAGAGTTTCCTGCCTAAGCAGGGGGTTGGACTAGAAGACCTCCAAGGTCCCTTCCAACTCTGTTATTCTATTCTATTCAGTCTTCTAGTCCAGTCTCTTCTTTAAAAACTCCAGTGAAGGAGCACCCATGACTTCTGGAGTAAGCCATTTCACTGATTTAAATCCCCTGATTTAAACCAGCAAACAGAGCTGGATTCTGCCAGATCTATATTGAGCATGTGCAGTGACATCACTATGTAAGCTCCACCCCAAGCAGCCTCATGGGATTGACTTATGGAGTGGGACTTGTACAGGTAGTCCTCAACGTATGACCACAATTGAGCCCCAAATTTCTGTTGTTAAGTGAGACATTTGTTAAATGAGTTTTGCCCCATTTTACGACTTTTATTGCCTTCTGAAGTTGTTAAGTGAATCACTGCAGTTGATAAGTTTGTAACCTGGTTGTAAAGTGAATCTGGCTTCCCCACTGATTCAGAGGTGGGTTCCTCCCGGTTCGGACCGGTTCGCCCTAACTGGTAGCGACCCGCTGGTGACGTCACGATGATGTCACGGATCCGGTTCGGTCGGTGCTGGTCCGTGGACGCCGCCATCTTTTTTTTTTTTTGAATTTTTTTTTTTGATTTTTTTTCAGTTTTTTTTTTTTCTGCCCATGCGCAGAAGCCAAGTTTCCGGCACTGTGCATGCGTCGCCATCTTGGTTTTGGCTTTTTTGGGGGGGGGTTGATTTTTTGCACTGCACACGAGGAAAAGAAGGAGAAAGCGAACCGGCAGCAAGGTAAGTTGGAACCCACCCCTGCATTGATTTTGCTTGTCCGAAGGTCACAAAAGGGGATCTTTTGGACTTTGGGACACTGCAACGGTCATAAATGTGAATCAGTTGCCCAGCATCTGAATTTTGAATCACATAATCATGTGGGGAGGCTGCAAAGGTCGTAACTGTGAAAAAAGGTCGTAAGTCACATTTTTCAGGGCTGTTGTAACTTTGAACAGTCACTAAACGAACTGTTGTTAAGTCGAGGACTACCTGTGTATATAATCTTGGTTAGTCATAAATATGAGCCAGTTGCTGAGCATCTGAATTTTAATCTCATGACCATGGGGATGCTGCAACAGTCGTAAGTGTGGAAAAATGGTCATAAGTCACTTTTTTCAGGGCTGCTGTAACTTGGAATAGTCATTAAATGAAAGGTTGTTAATTAAAGGGGTCCAGCTATTTTCCAAGGCACCTGAAGGCCAGACAAGGAACAATGGATGGAAACTGATCAAGGAGAGATTCAACCTGGAAATAAGAAGGAACTTTCTGACAGTGAGCAATCAACCAATGGAACGGAAGTTGCCTTCGGAAGTTGTGGGAGCTTCATCCCTGGAGGCTTTCAAGAAGAGACTGGACTGCCATCTGTCAGAAATGGTGTAGGGTCTCCTGCTTGGGCAGGGGTTGGACTAGATGATTTACAAGGTCCCTTCCGACTCTGTTAATCTAATGTAATCTAAAGGCTACCTGTACAGTACGTGCATTTTCAAGAAGAGAATCAATTAGCATCTGTCATGGAAAAAAGTTCACAGTCAAACTCTGGGTCACGACTAACATCTGGAACAGAAGATGTTAGCGTAAATGGGCAAAGGATGATGGGTCAACAGCTGAAAACAGCCAAGGTAGTTATCCTTGGAATAATAAATTTAACCTGCAGCAATTAGTAGATGATATATGTGTGGCACCCAGGCATAAATTAACCTTGATATGAAACAATTGTTTGATATGCAGGAATTGTGCAAGAACAGGGCAAGCTGGTTTCTTTTCTTGTTTTCCGGATAGTTGGCAACTCTAGAAGATGAAATTTAAGAAAGAAGGGGTGTGTTTGTGTGCGTGCCTATAGACATCTTTTTTATAAGATGTCTATAAAACATCTGGTATAACCAGAAACTAAATTAAAGCATTTGCTCTTTTTAGAAGCCAGAACACTTCTCAATGGGTGACAATTCATGCCAGGGTTATTCATGCATTCTCACATGATAATCTGTGTCTCCTCATGGTTGATGGGTTGCAAGATATTGTCAAAGTCTGGTGAATTTCAAAAGCTAGCACACTATCACTGTTTCTTGGTGATTGACCCAAAGTCATCCAGTTGGCTTTCATGGCAAGGTGGGACTAGAACTCACAGTCTCCTGGTGATTGGCCCAAAGTCACCCAGATGGCTTTCATATCTAAGGAGGGACTAGAACTCACAGTCTCCTGGTGATTGGCCCAAAGTCACCCAGATGGCTTTCATATCTAAGGAGGGACTAGAACTCACAGTCTCCTGGTGATTGGCCCAAAGTCACCCAGATGGCTTTCATATCTAAGGAGGGATGAGAACTCGCCATCTGATGGTGATTGGTACAAAGACACCCAGCCAGCTTTCATGCCTAAAGCAGGACTAGAACTCACAGTCCCCTGGTGATTGGCCCAAAGTCACCCAGCCAGTTTTCATGTCTAAGGCAGGATTAGCACTCACCGTCTCCTGGTGATTGGCCCAAAATCATCCAGTTGAAGTTCACCCACTTTTAACTTGCCAAGTTTGAAAAACAGTGCCTTAATCATTACATCACACTGCTCCCACAACTGCAGCTGTATCCCCTCCCTTTGTAATAATTGCAAAAGAGCAACAACAAAAACCCGCAAGAAGGCCTTGCAAACGAGGAGGGCTGTCCCCAGTGGCGGAAATCCGACTTCTCCCTTCCCAAGCCTTCCAAAAGCATGCAGACCAGGAACATGGCATGGCCGCCCTGAATCTTTCCCCCTCCTTCCTCTGCAGCAAGAAAGTTAGCTTCCTCATCTGCAGTGGTGGGCGCTAGCCAAGAATCAAAGAGGATGGGGGCTGGAAAGCTTGCATGAAGATCCTGCCGTTGCAGGATTTGGGGTGGACTTTTTTTGCAGACTCAGTTCTGAATACTGCTGAAGCGCTGGAAAAGAGCATCTCACCCCCAACCTGAATTTGCAGATTGGCTTCCTGGCTGATGCACTCACTAGCTGCAATAGTGTTTGTCCTGCAAGAACATTTACGGAGCGATGCATTGGCAAGTCCATGGGGATAAACTCAGTGTCTTATTCTCTGTACAGAGGAGAGGCCAAGAAGCCCCCACGATCCAGTGTGGCCGTCAGATAAGGACTAGGGGTGACACGATAGCAGTCATGACATATCTGAGGGGCTGACACAGAGAAGAGGGGGTCGGCCTATTCTCCAAAGCACCTGAAGGCAGGACAAGAAGTAACGGAAGGAAGCTTATCAAGGAGAGATCCAACTTAGAATTAAGGAGAAATGTCCCATTAGTGAGGACAATTAATCAGGGGAAACGGCTTGCCTCAAGAAGAGATTGGACTAGAGGGGGTGACATGTTAGCAGTGGTGCAATATTTGAGGGGCTGCCACAGAGAGGAGGGGAGCAACCTATTCTCCAAAGGACCTGAAGGCAGGACAAGAAGCAACGGATGGAAACTCATCAAGGAGAGAAGAACCTTGGAACTAAGGAGAAATTTCCTAACAGTGAGAACAATTAATCAGTGGGATGACTTGCCTCCAGAAATTGTGGGTGCTCCATCACTGGAAATTTTTAAGAAAAGATTGGAAAGCCATTGATTTGCCTGAAATGCTATAGGGTTTCCTGCTTGAGTAAGGGGTTGGACTAGAAGACCACCAAGGTCCCTTCCAACTCGGTTATTCTGTACTCTGTATGTTACGTAGGGCATGCTCAAGCTAGCCCACATGGAGGAGCAGACAGGTGCACCCATTCCTTTTCTGATTAGTGTGCTGCTATAGAACACAGAATAATAAGGCGAACCTAGGACATGCATGTCCAAAGTGACAGGCCACAACTTCTTGGATGACATGCCAGCATGTCAACAACTATTCCCAAAACCACACTCACTTCTTTCATGATTTTCAGAAGCTGCGGAGGCCATGCAAGAATAGGCCGCACAACCTCCGGAGCCCCCAAAAATTGTGCGAGAAAGGGACATGCTTTTGTGCAGTTTTTAGGGGTTGTAGATGCCATAGAAGAGCTTTCTTCGAAGCTGCTTGAAGAACAAAGGCCTCTGGCGGACCAGGCTGCAGGCCATTGCCTCTGTCAACCAAGAGAGAACATCTCCAGGAGGTAAGATGCACCCAACAGATTCTGGGTAGTGCTGGGCTACGAGGAGGGGGGGGAGGGCAATCACATCATTCCTCAAGTCTTGTACACCTTGAGGGATGGCTGGAGATGGCCTTTTTGAGTGGCGGTGGTGGTGCCAAGCTGAATTTGAGATTGGTCTACTTCAGGTCCAGCTTCAGGGCTGCCACTGAGTGCCACTGTTCAGGGTAGCCTAGATGGGGTGGGGGTAGGAGATAGAGAATTCTTTCTCTTGTGTGTGTGAGAGAGAGAGAGAGAGGGAGAGGGAGAGGGAGAGGGAGAGGGAGAGGGAGAGGGAGAGG
>QLTV01002277.1:111210-121267 GCA_003457575.1 Thermophis baileyi
ATTAGGAATAGGAATAGGAATAGGAATAGAATAGAATAGAATAGAATAGAATAGAATAGAATAGAATAGAATAGAATAGAATAGAATAGAATAGAATAGAATAGAATAGAATAACAGAGTTGGAAGGGACCTTGGAGGTCTTCTAGTCCAACCCCCTGCTCAGGCAGGAAACCCTATACCATTCCGGACAAATGATTGTTGCAGAGAAAATGAAATTGAACTGCTGTGTCCACTGCCTTAAGTCCCTAAAGGGATAATAGGGAATAAAGCCCAAAATTTCTCTTGCTAAGTGAGACAGTTGTTAAGTGAGTTTTGCCCCAATTTTACGACCTTTCTTGCCACAGTTGTTAAGCAAATCACTGCAGCTGTTAAATTAGTGACTCGGTTGTTAAGCGAATCTGGCTTCCCCTTTGACTTTGCTTGTCAGAAAGGTCGCAAAAGGGGATCCCATGACCCCGGGACACTGCAACCGTCATAAATATGAATCAGTTGCCAAGTGTCTGAATTTTGATCACACGTCCGTGGGGAAGCTGCAAATATGAAAAATGGTCAGAAGTCACTTTTTTCGAACGGTCACTAAATGAAAGGTTGTAAGTCAAGGACCGCCTGCTGTTTATACAAGGGTGGGATTTCGAATCATGCTCTTCCTAAACTACCTCTCTTTCCAAATAATCGCAAATATTTTTGAAAGACCCATGTCCAGTTCTCTCTTCCAGGACCTTTTGTGACACACCTCTGAGCAGGCTCAACAATCAGCATCTTTTTGGGGAACAAAACATCTTTAGCAGCTCTTTGATGGCAACAGCAGTGCGCTAACGTAGCCTGAAGATGGCACTCAAGGATGCCCATGTGTGAAAACCGAGGCGTTCACAATTCGGCTGAGGTTGAGCTTTCGGTACAGCCATAAACACAAGTTCATACGGCTCGTAAAATATGCAAAATTGCCAGGCAGGAGGCCAGCAGATCAAGGCTTGCCGGAGAGAAGGCAGGGGAGGTCATTGTGGATCTTGCAGCCTAACCTAAGGTCAGGAATGTATATGCAGGCTGCAGCTATCCTGCAGTAGATGGTGGTGAGATTTTAAAATGCAGTTTTAGTGAAGCAGCAGAGGAGAGTCAACTGCAAACGTCCCAAAGGTGCTTTTTTTTCAAAAGGCAACTGGATTTTTGTGTGTGTGAATAGAATAGAATAGAATAGAATAGAATAGAATAGAATAGAATAGAATAGAATAGAATAGAATAGAATAGAATAGAATAGAATAGAATAGAATAGAATAGAATTAGAAATGATAGAAATTAGGAATAGAATAGAATAGAATAGAATAGAATAGAATAGAATAGAATAGAATAGAATAGAATAGAATAGAATAGAATAGAATAGAATAGAATAGAATAGAATAGAATAGAATAGAATAGAATAGGGGTCTCCAACGGATGGGATGGGATGGGATGGGATGGGATGGGATGGGATGGGATGGAATGGAATGGAATGGAATGGAATGGAATGGAATGGAATGGAATGGANAATAGAATAGAATAGAATAGAATAGAATAGAATAGAATAGAATAGAATAGAATAGAATAGATAGAATAGAATAGAATAGAATAACAGAGTTGGAAGGGACCTTGGAGGTGGTCTAGTCCAACCCCCTGCTCTGGCAGGAAACCCTATACCATTTCAGACAAATGGTTGTCCAATCTCATCTTTAAAACTTCCAGTGTTGGAGCATCCACAACTTCTGGAGGCAAGTTGTTCCACTATTTATTTGTTCTAACTGTCAGGAAATTTCTTCTTCTAGGTTGTTTCTCTCCTTGGTTAGTTTCCATCCATTGCTTCTTGTCCTGCCTTCTGGTGCTTGGGAGGATTGGTTGCCCCCCCCCTCTTCTTTGTGGCAGCCCCTCAGATATCGGAACACTGCTATCATGTCACCCCTAGTCCTTCTTGTCATTAAACTAGACATACCCACTTTCTTTGGTTTTCCTTGGAGATGTTTCACTTCTCATCCAAGAAGTTTCTTCAGTCAGAACTGAAGAAGCTTCTTGGATGAGAAGCGAAACGTCCTCAAGGAAAAACAAAGAAAGTCCAATTGCCCTTTGAAAAAAAGCCCCTTTGGGACAACCGTGATCTGAATGACTGAGAACCTCCATAGATACTCATCTGTGATGTTCTCACCTATTTATAAAGTAAGAGTAAAATTGCTGGGAGGCCCAGGGGCCATATTTAGCCTTTGCCCCTCATGCTAGTAATAGAGAAGACAAGCATAAAACAGGGGTCAGAGTTCAAATATCTAGGAATGACGCTCTGTGAAGGTGGGAAAATGGACGAAGACATTAACATACGATGCTGTAAGGCAAACACGGTATTGGGACAGCTTGCTGGAGGAGGGGGGGAGGAAGGGGGAAGGGGAAGAGAAAGAGGAAGAAGAAGAAGAAGAAGAAGAAGAAGAAGAAGAAGAAGAAGAAGAAGAAGAAGAAGAAGAAGAAGAAGAAGCAGAAGAAGAAGAAGAAGAAGAAGAAGAAGAAGAAGAAGAGGAGGAGGAGGAGGAGGAGGAGGAGGAGGAGGAGGAGGAGGAAAAAGCAAGCTAGGAGTCAACATCTTTAAAAAAGGAAACCAAATAATTTTCAGCACCAGGAAAAAAAAAACTACATTGAATTCAATTCTACTTTAATGTAAGCGAGAATTAGAATTAAACCATTGTTTTCAAATACAGTTAATTTTTATTTTTCGCTGTCTGTTTAATTGTTTCCCCTTCTGGTGCATTAAAAATTTCAGTTCAATGGCAACCTTTGGGGGAGACTGTCAAGCGCCTTCAAATTGTCCATTACAAGGGCAATTTGTTCATATCCATTATTGTCCTTTGTGCATTACAAGGAGATTTGGCATCAGCTCCGATTGTTTAGCAAGCATGATTTATCATCAGCAGGTTAAATGTGGCTATTATCTCCAGTGAAACCTATTGAGGTTCTTGCTATTTTGCTAAAGAAAGTGTCCTATTTGGAAAAGCGACCAATGAAAAGCTTTCTTGGACAAACTTCTGACCATAAATGCATGTTTATCCAAATGCAGGTAGTCCTCGAGTTATAACAGTTCACTTAGTGATGATTTGAACTCACAACTGAAAAAGGGGACTCATAACCATTTTTCACACTTAAGACCGTTGCAACATAGTCATGTGATCAAAATTCACACGTTTAGCAACTGGTTCGTGTTTATGATTGCTGCATCCCAGTAGTCACATGATCCAAATTTAGACAGTTGGCAATTGACTCATATTTATGACGGTTCTAGTGTCTTGGGGTCATGTGATCACTTTTTGCAACCTTCTGACCGGCAAAGTCCATGGAGAAGCCAGATTCCTTTAACAATTGTGTTCCTCATTTAACACCTTCAGTGATTCACTTAACACCTGTGGCAAGGAAGGTCGTAAAATGGGGCAAAACGCATTTAACAAATGTCTCACCTAGCAACAGAAATTTTGGACTCAATTGTAGTCATAAGTCCAGGACTACCTGAACTTTTCCTTTTGGGTCTAATGGAAAAAGAACTGGAGAAAAAATTTGGAACTTTGTTACTATGTATGTTGACAGCAGCAAGACTATTGTATGCACAAAAATGGAAGGACACTTTGATTCCTACCATGGAAGGTTGGTTGCAGAAGCTGATGGAGTTGGCTGAAATGGCAAAATTGAGTACTTTGATTAAAGAAAAGAACATGAGTACTTTTGTTTCCACATGGAGACCATTTCTGAACTTCGTGCTTGATGTGGAAAAGAATGAAACTTTGACTTTGGGTTTTACAGATTAGATTGATAGATCATTATAGCAATGACTTGTTCATATTATTATGGAAAATAATAATTTTGAGCCGAGGTGGCGCAGTGGTTAGAGTGCAGCACTGCAGGCTACTTCAGCTGACTGCTAGCTGCAGTTCGGCGGTTCAAATCTCACCGGCTCAAGGTTGACTCAGCCTTCCATCCTTCCGAGGTGGGTAAAATGAGGACCCAGATTGTTGGGGGCAATATGCTGACTCTGTAAACCGCTTAGAGAGGGCTGTAAAGCACTATGAAGCGGTATATAAGTCTAACTGCTATTGCTATTGCTAAAACAAAAAGCTATGATTTGATGCTAATGCCTTATTATACTGCAACAGAGAGAGTCGGAAGTCAATGCTTCTTTTTCTTTTCTTTCCCCTACCTTTCCTCACTTTTCTTTCCCCTTTCCCCTCTCACTGCGTGCTCACATTTGCGAACCGGTAGGGAAGGTAAGTGAATACCACCCCTGAAGGGGTGGGTTCTAACTTACCTCACTGCCGGTTCGCTTCCTCCCACGCCGCGTGGCCACACCTCGTGGGCATATGCAGTGCCAAAAAATCCGACAAAATTCCCCCCCAAAAAAGCTGAAAACAAGATGGCGACGCATGCGCAGTGCCGGAAACTCAGCTTCTGCGCATGCGCAGAAGAAAAAAAAACAGAAAAAAATTCAAAAAAAAATGGCAGCGCCCACGGACCGGCACCGACAGAACCGGTTCTGTGACGTCACCATGACATCACCAGTGGGTCGCTACTGGTTTGGGCAAACCGGTGCGAATTGGGAGGAACCCACCTCTGCACCCCTGCCCCTAATCATCTATGTTGCTCTTCTCTGAACTCTTTCCAGTGTCTCAGCATCTTATTTATATTGTGGTGACCAAAACTGTATGCAGTATTTCAAGTGTGGTGTTACCGAGACATTTGTACAATAGTACTACTAACACTTTTCATGATCTTGAGTCTATCCCTCTGTTGATGCAGCCTAGGATTGCATTGACTTTTTTGGCAGCTGCAGCACACTGCTGGCTCATATTTTAATGACTGTCCACTAAGACTCCCTCTCTCTAGTTCAGTGGTTCTCAACCTGTGGGTCGCGACCCCTTTGGGGGTCGAACAACCCTTTCACAGGGGTCGCCCCGCACGCTAGCCTGCCATCTTGGTGCCACCGTCAGCAGGGGTGAAATGCTCCCAATTCGGCCGTGCCTGCGGGTCGCCGGACAGCCAGTAGCAACGGAAGCGGGAGACTTCGCCCGCCCGGACGCCGCCATTTGGGTTCTTTTACCCTCTGCGCATGCGCAGAACGCTTTGCGCATGCGGAGAGGGTAAAAGAACACAAATGGTGGCGTACGGGCGGGGGGGGGAAGTCACCTGCAGGCACGCCCGAACCGGGAGCATTTCACCCCTGGTGCCACGCCCCCTTTGTCACCTCATTGCGCGTGGGGAGGGGGCGGGGAGGGGGGCGCAGTGGCAGGGCGGGAGTCACGGCGGGGGTGGCGGCATTAGGAAGGTTGAGAACCACTGCTCTAGTTCCTCCCTTTCTCAGTCTTAGGAAGAAGAAGGCAAGGGCTAACCCCTTCCAAAATCTTGCCAAGAAAACTGAAGGGACTTATCTAGGCAGTTGCCAGGAGTCAACACTGACTCATAGATACACATATGTACAACCTGCTACTCAGAGTTGTTATGAGATTTGGTTCCCCTTGATGGGGAGCAGAAGTCCCGGATGACTAGTAAATAGACAGGTGAGACCCAAAATTACAAAAGAAGACAGTGGATGGAAAAGAAAGACCCAATGCCAAGGAAAGAATCAAGTATCTTTGAGTTCCATCTCAACAATGGGCCCTATGCAACAAAATGAATTTTAATGTGGAGGAAAGCAAGGTTTTACATTTAGGCAAGAAAAATCAAAGGTATAAGTACAGATTAGGTGAGACCTGGCTCAAAAAACAGTCACTGTGAGAGGGACCTTGGAGTCCTAGTGGATGATCATTTGAATATGAGCCAGCAATTCGCAGCAGCAGCCAAAAAAGCTAATACAATCCTGGGTTGTATAAATTAAGATCACCTGAAGTAGTAGTGCCGCTTTACAAAACCCTAGTAAGACCAGACCTGCAACCAATTTTGGTCACCATACCACAAAAAAGATGTTGAGACTTTGGCAAAAGTGCAGAGAAGAGCAACTAAGATGATCAAAGGCCTGGAGACTAAACCATATGAAGAACGGCTGCAGGTTTTGGGTCTAAAGAAAAGAAGAATTATGGGTGACATGATAGCAGTATTCCAGTATTTCAGGGGTGCCACAAAGAAGAGGGGGTCAAGTTATTTTCCAAAGCACCAGAGGGCAGGACAAGAAACAATGGATGGAAACTAATCAAAGAGAGAAGCAATCTGGAATTAAGGAGAAACTTCCTGACAGTGAGGACAATTAACCAGTGGAACAGCTTGCCTCCAGAAGTTGTAGGGACTTCATCACTGGAGGTTTTAAGAAGAGACTGGACAGCCACTTGTCTGAGATGGTATAGGTTCTTCTGCTTGAGTAGGGGGCTGGACTAGAAGACCTCCAAGGTCCCTTCCAGCTCTATTCTATTCTTTTAAAATAAGAAGACAGGCATGTTTGCTTATTTTAGGATCATACAGAAAAGACTTCCTGAATTTCTTTTTCCTCAGTTGTCATTCAGTTTGATGAATGGGGGCTTTCAAATACAGGTAATCCTTATGTCCACAATGAGCCCAAAATTTATGTTGCTAAGTGAAACATTTGTTATCTCCTCCCACTTATGACTGTATGACTGTAACTTGTTGCTTGTATCCTTACGATTTATATTAATATTGATTGTTTCCTGATTGCTTATTTGTACCCTATGACCATCATTAAGTGTTGTACCTCATGATTCTTGACGAATGTATCTATCTTGTCTTTTTATGTACACGGAGACCATATGCACCAAAGACAAATTCCTTGTGTGTCCAATCACACTTGGCCAATAAATTCTATTCTATTCTATTCTATTCTGTTCTGTTCTGTTCTGTTCTGTTCTGTTCTGTTCTGTTCTGTTCTGTTCTGTTCTGTTCTGTTCTATTCTATTCTATTCTATTCTATTCTATTCTATTCTATTCTATTCTATTCTATTCTATTCTATTCTATCTTAAGTGAGCATGCCTCATTTTATGACTTTTCTTGCCACAATTGTCAAGTGATTCATTGCTATTTCTTAAGTTAGTAACACGGTTGTTAAGTGAATCTGCCTTCCCCGCTGACTTTGCTTGTCAGAAGGTCGCCAAAGGGGATCACATGACCCTGGGACACTGCAACCATCATAAATATGAGTCGGTTGCCAAGCATCTGAATTTTGATCATGTGACCACGGATGCTGCAACAGTCATAAGTGTGAAAAAAAGAGTCATGTCATTTTTTTCCAGTGCTGTTGTAACTTTGAACGGTCACTAAATGAATGGTTGTAAGTCAAGGACCACTTGTATCCCATCTTTCAAGTAGAACCTCTCACCTATGCATATGAAGTACTACCTGTAAGTATTGTTTTTGATGAAATCCTCACCATACTTGGTGTAGTGGGATGCTCTTTTGACATGAACTTTGGAAAAAGTTCAGAGAAGAGCAACTAAGATGATCAAAGGCCTGGAAACTAAAACATATGAAGAACGGCTGCAGAATTTGGGTATGGCTAATCTAAAGAAATGAAGAAGTAGGGGCGACATGATAGCAGTCTTCCAATATTTGAGGGGTTGCCACAGAGAGGAAGGGGTCAAGCTATTTTCCAAAGCACCCGAAGGCCAGACAAGGAATAATGGATGGAAACTGAACAAGGAGACATTCAACCTGGAAATAAGGAGAAATTTTCTGACAGTGAGAGCAATCAACCAATGGAACAGCTTTCCTTCAGGAGTTGTGGGAGCTTCATCACTGGAGGCTTTCAAGAAGAGACTGGACTGCCCTCTGTCAGAAATGGTGTAGGGTCTCCTGCTTGGGCGAGGGTTGGACTAGATGACCTACAAGGTCCCTTCCAACTCTGTTAATCTGTAAATTAATCTAGTAAGCACCAGAGGGCAGGAAAAGAAACAATGGTTGGAAACTAACCAAAGAGAGAAGCAACCTGGAATTAAGGAGAAACTTTCCAACAGTGAGGACAATAAACCAGTGAAACAGCATGCCTTCAGAAATCATGGGTGCTTCATCACTGGAGGTTTTAAAGAAGAGACTGGACAGTCACTTGTCTGAAATGGTATATAGCAGGGGTGAAATTCAAAAATTTTCCCTACCAGTTCTGTGGGCGTGGCTTGGTGGGCGTGGCAGGGGAAGGATGCTGCAAAATCCCCATTCCCTCCCCACTCTGGGGCCAGCCAGAGGTGGTATTTGCTGGTTCTCCGAACTACTCAAAATTTCTGCTACCGGTTCTCCAGAACCTGTCAGAACCTGCTGAATTTCACCCCTGGTATATAGGGTTTCCTGCTTGAGCAGGGGGTTGGACTAGAAGACCTCCAAGGTCCCTTCCAGCTCTATTCTATTCGATTCAGTGATGATCACCTTTCATTGCATTGTCTTGTCCAATTCCTGGGAAAGTTCACCATGCAATCCATTACAACATTTGTTTTCTGTGTTTGCTTAGGAGGTTTAAGGTTATTATAAACCAATTCAAGCTTAAAAGAATCCCAGGACTGGAAGGGACCTTGGAGGCCTCCTAGCCCAACCTCCTGCCCAAGGCAGGAGTCTTCAGACCATCCTGGACAAATGGTTGTCTGATCTTTTCTTGAAAGCCTCCAGCAATGGAGCACCCACCTCTCCTAGAGGCAAGCAGTCCCACTCATTCACCCTTCTCACTGTCAGGAAATTCCTCCTTAGTTCCAGGTTTGATCTCCCTCTGAGTTCTTGTCCTGCCCTCAGGTACTCTAGAGAATAAATCAGTGGCCTCTTCTCTGCGGCAGCCCTTGAAGTATTGGAAGACTGTTATCAGGTCTCTCTTAAACCATCCTTTTGTTAGGCAAAAATAGTCCTTCATCATACGATTTAGCCTCCAGACCCACACACACCCTCATCATTTTTCTTGCTCTTCTCTGCACTCTTTCTAGAACCTCAACCCCTCTATTGATAAACAGGTCATCCATTTTGGTCAACACTTTGTCCTTTGGCTGTAAGCTGCCCTGAAATGAAAAGAAGGACTAAAAAATGAAAAGAAGGACTAGGGGTGACATGCAGGGGTGAAATTCAGCAGGTTCTGACAGGTTCTGGAGAACCAGTAGCGGAAATTTTGAGTAGTTCGGAGAACCAGCAAATACCACCTCTGGCTGGCCCCAGAGTGGGGTGGGAATGGAGATTTTGCAATATCCTTCCCCTGGAGTGGGGTGGGAATGGAGATTTTGCAGTATCCTTCCAAGAGTGGGGTGGGAATGGAGATTTTGCAGTATCCTTCCCCCAGGAGTGGGGAGGGAATGGGGATTTTGCAGTATCCTTCCCCTGCCATGCCCACCAAGCCACGGCCACAGAACCAGTAGGGAAAAATTTTGAATTTCACCCCTGGTGACATGATTGCAGTGTTCCAATATCGAAGGGGCCACCACAGAGAAGAGAAGACAACCTATTCTCCAAAGCACCTCAGCGCAAGAGAAGTAACGGGTAGAAGATTATTAAAGAGAAATCCGACCAAAAATTAAGGAGAAATTTCCTACTGTATCAGTGAGAACAATGAATCAGCGAAACAGCTTGCCTCTTGAAATTGTGGGTGCTCCAGCACTGGAATTTTTGTGTTGAATTTATATTTACCGACAAAAAACTAAAGGGAGCTAGTATAGATCTATTTCAAGCTATTTAGCTCTCATAGACCGGTCTCCCCGGAAAAAAAAAAACACTGCAGCACTTGAAGTTTTCTTAAGAAGAGATTGGACAACAATTTGTCTGAAATGGTATAGGATTTACTGCTTGAGAAGGAGGTTGGACTAGAAGACCTCCAAAGTCCCTTTCCAAATTTGTTATTCTGCTATTCTGGAATTGGATGGTGAACCTATCTTTGAAATAAATACATAAAGAGTTTAATGGGAAATGGTGTGTGTGTGTGTGTGTGTGTGTGTGCGTGTGTGTGTGTGTACATACATATACGCACCACGCACACACACACACACGCACACACACATATATTCAAGTAAATAAATAAATAGTATTACCGTTCACCATTTCCAACAGTAAGATGAGCTCATCTGCTAAAAATTAATACATCAGTTGACAGCTCATTTTTCTTCTAAA
>QLTV01002277.1:121313-146172 GCA_003457575.1 Thermophis baileyi
TATATATATGCAAAACATTTCAGTTTCATTTGGAGAATGTTTATGTTGGATTATTTTTATCTACAGAGCATGCATGATGATGAAGATGATGGCAAGGATTCCGACTTCTTGTTTGTTATTGTAACCAGAACAGCTTATTGCCTAAACTGAAACGATCCAGGCTGATCCTCCAATGTTATTAACTGGCAGATTACTGACAGCAGCAGTATGAAAACTCAACTGCAACAGTACTGTCATCGGACAGCAGTGAGACCAAAAAGATATTTAAGTTATAGACTAAGCCAGGGGTGTCAAACTCGATTTCATTGAGGGCCGCATCAGGGTTGCGCTTGACCTCAGGGGGGCGGGGTGGGTGTGGCCAGGGTAGGCGTGGCCAGTTTGACGTCACTCGTGTCGGGGGCGCCTGTGGTGGCCCAAGCGCTCTGCCAGCAAAAATGGGCTCCCGAGCTCCGTTTTTGGCTGCCACGGCCTCCTGCAACCCTCTGCCAGTGAAAACGGAGCTCTCTGTTTTCACTGGCAGAGGGTTGCAGGAGGCCGTCGTAGCTGAAAACGGCGCTCGGGAGCCCATTTTCATTGGCAGAAGCACGGGCTGGTCCTTTGCTGTTTCCAGGGCAGATCTAAGTACCCTGCAGGCCAGATTCGGCCCCCAGGCCTTGAGTTTGACACCCCTGGACTAGGCGCTTGAAACATCAAGTTGCTGCCTATGAAAAGTCTTCAGCCCAGGGGTGAAATTCAGCAGATTCTGACAGGTTCTGGAGAATCGGTAGCAGAAATTTTGAGTAGTTTGGAGAACCAGCAAATACCACCTCTGGCTGGCCCCAGAGTGGGGTAGGAATGGAGATTTTGCAATATCCTTCCCCCAGGAGTGGGGAGGGAGTGGAGATTGCGCAGCATCCTTCCCCTGCCACGCCCACCAAACCACACCACACCCACCAAGCCACGCCCACAGAACCGGTAGTACATTTTTTTGAATCCCACCACTGAAGTGGCTCTCATTTGTGATTATTTGCCTCCATTCCATTCCATTCTATTCTATTCCAGATGTGTGGACTTCAATTCCCAGAATTCCCCAGCCACATTGTATTTCCAAGTTCTGAAGTATAATTGGTTGTTTGATTAATTGATAGCTCACCTTTCTTCCAAAGTCCGCAGATGCTATGCATAATATTTCTTTCTTTCATTGTGCAGTATTCCTAACAACCACAATCTACTTTTTGGAGGGTAGATTGGACACAAAGGGGTCTGCAGAAAGGGTGTCAAACAAAAGTCATCCATGTGATCAAAACCCTACCTCTGTTTACATGAATTGTAGCACACATAAAATGGTAGTGGGGCTGTAATGGAATGTTGGGCTCAATTGTGGTCCTAAGTTGTGTACCTGGATTTCTTAGGTCACCCTGGCTTTTACTTGGTCTCAATTCCCGAGCAGATAGAAGCAAACAGGCACCAACAGGGCCTGAGATAACTCTGTTTGACTTCTGCGTCAGAAAGGAAAACAAAATAAAATCTGTGGTGCGAAAATTGCTGAGAAATGACTGCCTCTTTCGCCATATCGATAATCTCAGCTCAACGCAACACGGATTGCAGACAGGTGTGGCTCTCAGATGGAAACTTCCATGGGAATGTGTGCCTTGCTGTATAGTTTTGATTTTGCCTGCCTCTCTAACTGGGGAGGGGAGTGGGGAGGCCTGCCAGTAATGCATCAATTAAAATAATGTAGACCGTTTTGATGAAGGCCTCAAAAATGGAAACACATCAAATGGGAGGTTATTTTTTATGAAAAAAGAAATGTTGGTCAAAAAGCATATTTCCTGAATCAGGCCTTTCAATTACTAGAGAGCCAGTTTGGTCTAGGGCAGTGGTTCTCAACCTTTCTAATGCCGCGACACCCCCGCGACACACACACCCCGCCGCCGTGACCCCCACCCCGCCCCCTCCCCACGCGGGATGAGGTGACAAAGGGGGCGTGGCACCAGGGGTGAAATGCTCCCGGTTCGGGCTTGCCTGCGGGTCGCTGGACAGCTGATAGCGACGGAAGCGGGAGACTTCGCCAGGACGCCTCCATTTGGGTTCTTTTACCCTCTGCGCATGCGCAAAGCATTCTGCGCATGCGCAGAGGGTAAAAGAACCCAAATGGCGGCGTCTGGGCGGGTGGGCGAAGTCTCCCGCTTCCGTCACTACCGGCTGTCCGGCGACCCGCAGGCACAGCCGAACCGGGAACATTTCACCCCTGCAGTGATGGTGGCACCATGATGGCGGGCTAGCGCGCGTGGCGACCTCTGTGAAATGGTTGTTCGACCCCCAAAGGGGTCGCGACCCACAGGTTGAGAACCGTTGGTCTAGGGGTTAAGGCACCAGGCTAAAAAGCAGGATACTGGGAGTTCCAGTGCTGCCTTAGGCATGAAAGCTGGCTGGGTGACTTTAGGCCAATCACCAGAAGACTGTGAGTTCTAGTTCCTCCTTAGGCATGAAAGCCAGCTGGGTGACTTTAGACCAATCACCAGGAGATTGGGAGTTCTAGTCCTACCTTAGGCAGGGAAATCAGCTGCATGTTTTTGAGACAGTCTGTCTCTTTCAATCTAACCCAATTCACAGGGTTATTGTTGTAGGGAAAATAGGAGGAGGGAGCATTAGATATGCTTACCGCCTTCAATTACCTATCAAATAATAAAAGTGGGGTAATAAATAAATAAAAATAAATAACCTTTCTTCCTGAAGATTACTTGCACGAAGTAAAAGTTTGCCCATTCCAAATTGCAAAGAAAAGGATTTCCAAGAAGACATTCAATGTAATTCCTTTTATTGCTCAGTCCTTCGGTCATGTTCAACTCTGTAATCCAACAGACATCATTTCACCAGGACCACCAAATAGTAGCTGCTTCTTCCACAAGCTACTGTGTCCTTGATGTTAGTTCCTGCCTTGTTTCCTGCCAGCCAATCTTTATTGATTGGCTTCCAACTTTCCAAGCATCAGGATCTTCTCTAATGACGGGTTTTGGATTGGTGTGTCCAAATATCTCTAAGGTCTAGTTTCAGACAGATTAGTGACACAATGAATTGGAACAAACTCCAGGAGATAGTGGAGGACAAGGATACTATGGCATGCTATGGTTCATGGAGATGCAAAGAGTTGACAGCTTGGTGTAGTGCAGGGGTGTCATACTTAAGGCCAGTGGTGGGTTGCTGCCGGTTCAGACCAGTTCGCCCATACCGGTGGCGGAAATTTGCACCCGCTGGCTGAACCGGCAACGATGGCTGGCTGTCCATGCCCCCGAACCGGTCCTCCGGTCGCCAAGCTGGCAAAGAACCATCTGCGCATGCAAGTGCGCGCATGCAAAACGCATTCCGTCGCGATGTGAACCGGTAGGGAAGGTAAGTGGAACCCACCCCTGCTCAATGCCCTCGGGCTGGATCCGTCTCACGGGGTGCTTAGATCTGGCCCACGGGGCCACACTGGAAATAGCGAAAGACTGGCCCACAGTGCCTCTGCCAGCGAAAATGGAGCTCGGGAGGGCTGCTCATGGCCCTCACAAGCTCCGTTTCAGCTGTGATGGCCTCCTGCAACCCTCTGCCAGCATAAATGGAGCTTGGGAGGGCCCTGCCAAGATCCATTTTCACTGGCAGAGCACTCAGGCCACCAGAGGCGCCCTGACACGAGTGACATCGAGCTGGTCATGCCCCCCCCCCGACCATGCCCCCCAGCCCCTCCGAGGTCAAACACAACCCTGATGTGGCCTTCAATGAAATCGAGTTTGACACCCCTGGTGTAGTGGTTAGCAACTGAACAACAACAAGCAGTATGTATGTGTCTATGTGCCTTTGAGTCAATATTGACTCCTGGTGACCATATAGACTAATCCCCCAAATTTTCTTGCCAAAAATTCAAAAAATGGTTTGCCATTCCCTGCTTCCTAGGGCTGACAGAGAGGGACTGGCCTAAGGTCACTGCTTACATGCCTAAGTCAGGACTAGAATTCACAGCCTCCTGATTTCTAGCCTGGTGCTTTAACCACTACACCAAGCTGCCCCTGGTAAGCAGTCAGGTTTTATTTCAAATAGCATCGAATGCCACCCTAAACATTTGTTAAGATGAGCTGGTGAGGTCTTCTGGCCATCAGGGAATCTGGCTCATAGTTCAATAATTTAATTTAATTAATTTATAAAATGTATATGCCGCCCAACTCCCGAAGGACTCATGGTAATAATAAATAAAACTAATAAAGAGTTTTCACAGTGATGACATCCTAATTTTTTTCTTAGAATTGTGTTCGAATTTTCAACCAGAAAGGTAAAAAGAAAGAAAGAAAGAAAGAAAGAAAGAAAGAAGAAAAGAAAAAGAAAGGAGGGAGGGAGGGAGGGAGGGAGGGAGAGAGAGAGAGAGAGAGAGAGAGAGAAAGAAAGAAAGAAAGAAAGAAAGAAAGAAAGAAAGAAAGAAAGAAAGAAAGAAAGAAAGAAAGAAAGAAAGAAAAGCCAAAAGAGAAAGAAAAGAGAAAGAAATATAAAGAAATAGCTTGTGTATTTTTTACAGCAGGGATAAGTAGAAATATAAATGCTTGCTCTGTGTCTATGCCAATTCTCAGTCATCCAGGTCATGGTTGTCCCAAAGGTGCTTTTTCAAGAGGCAACTGGACTTTCTTCTTTGAAGACATTTCACTTCTCATCCAAGAAGCTTCTTCAGCTCTGAAGAATGAATTTCTGAAGAAGCTTCTTGGATGAGAAGCAAAACGTCTTGAAAGAAAAACCAGAAAGTCCAGTTGCCTGTTGAAAAAGTGCTTGCTCTATGGTTACAACATAAGTTTATTTTTTTCCTATAATCTATTATTTTGTCTAGTCATCAAAAGCATGTATCATAAGTTCACTTTGTTCTGCTTTGTGCAGAAACTCCAAGGGCTTTCCAATCGACATTAAACTTTAATTAGTGCCTTTTCTCTGATCAAAGCTGTCAGTTTAACCATCTCAGCAAGTTCCATCCTCTTCACTATCTGTTCTTCCATTGTGGTCCAGGTAATCCTCAAATTACAACCATTCATTTAGTGACCATTTGAAATTACAGTGGCCCTCAAAAAAGTGACTTACAACCGTTCCTCACACTTATGACCATCACAGCATCCCCACGATCATGTGATCAAAATTTGGATGCTTGGCAACCACCCTGCATTTACAACGGTTGTAGCATCCTGGTGTCATATGATCCCCATTTGTGACTTTCCCAGCTGGCTTCCGGCAAGCAAAGTCGATGCGGGAAGCCAGATTCACTTAACAAACTCATGATTCACTTATCTGCAGTGATTCACTTAACAATCATGGCAGAAAGGTCATAAAACTAGGTGTGATTCACTTAGCAACCGCTTTACTTAGCATTCTGGTTTCAGTTGTGGTCATAACTGAAGGACTGTAATGTCAGATCTTACCCACTCTTGTGCCTATAAAAGTCTCACTAAGAAAGAAAGAAAGAAAGAAAGAAAGAAAGAAAGAAAGAAAGAAAGAAAGAAAGAAAGAAAGAAAGAAAGAAAGAAAGAAAGAAAGAAAGAAAGAAAGAGTGTTTTATGGCTTTTTCCATCTTTTTCTCATTCAATCCTGAAAGAAATGCCTCTGACTTCAGTTGTATGTTAATCTTTAAAATCTTCTGAATTAATGTAATTTATTTGAATCCAATGTTTTTTAGCTTTTTTCCACATCCATCAAGTATGATAAAAACCTTTTTTTTTTTAAAGAAAACAAGGCAACCTCTTATGGCTCACAATTCCAGCATAAATTCAAAGTACCTTATACATTGTAAACAAATTTGCCAGGGACAAATACCAACAACACATCAGTTTATAAAAATACTCTTTAGGATTATAACATAATGTAAATTTCAGAGCTTTCATCCACATATTCTCCCATTGTTCCAACTGTATATTTTAACTAAAAAAAATAGCCAAATTTTACTTCTTCTTACAAATTTCAATAAAAGTTTATAAATTTTAGGCAATATGGCATTTGAATGATGTAGAATACTTAGAACAGCATAATGAAAAACAAGCTTCATTTTTTAGAGGCTGAGAAAGCATTTGACAATTTAAATTGGCCTTTTTTTCTTTAAAGTCTTGGAAGGTATAAATTTGGGGGAGAATTTTATAAAATCGGTAGTCAATTTATACCTCACCTAAAGTGCAAATTAATGTTAATGGAGATGTAACAAAACCTTTTGAGATACAAAAAGCAGCAAGCCAAAGTTGCTCACAGCCTCCCCTTCTGTTTATTATGTTTCTTTGAATAGAGACATAAGACGAGAGAACATTATGTGTAAAAATATTAAAATATATTTATAATAAAGAGCCTTATCAGTTGAGAACTTTTGCAGATGATTTGACGCTGGTTTGGAAAGACCCATTAAAAAATTAATGAGAAAACTAAAAGAATTCAGTATATTAGCTGGTTTTAAAATTAACAGACAGAAGACAAAGATATTAACAAAAAAAATATGAAGATAGAAAATCAATCAGAAGTGATGAACAAAATCGGCTTTGAGTTGGGTGTTGATTGGACAACTATGAATTGTATGTTATTTCAAAATAACTTTGTTAAGACATGAAATGAAGTTTTAAAAGATATGTTAAGATGCAAGAAAATAACTTATTATGGGGGAAAATTTCTGTGATTAAGGGGAAGGTTTTGCCTAGAATGTTCATTTTTTGTTCCAGCTAATGCTTTGAAAACAGATGGACTGATTAAATTTAGATATAACTAAAGTTGTGTGGCAGGGGGGAAAAACACAAGTCAAACATAATTTTTCTAATTATTATTTCTCCTTGATACTGGAGAAGTTAAGTCTCCTTCCCCAACTGTTTATTTAAAACAAAACATCAGTGATGATGGCCCTGGGCGTTACAAAAAACTCTTGGTCTTAGCAACCAGATAGATAAGTAACAATACAAGGTTATTTTTTTTTTAATACAGCTTTGCCTTTATGCAAAGTTCCTCTTTTTCACATACCAATATTGCCATGCTCTGGGACAATTTAACGTTGTATGATTTTGATTGTTTCCTACATGAAGATCTGAAGAACAACCGAGTGCAAACTGCCTTCCAGGGGTCTTTGAACATCTTTTGTAGTCTTAGACAGGAATCTAAAACTGGATGTTTTTAGATGCCAACTCCGAAGAGGGAGATCAGGCTTTGTTAACATACTTAACAAGCAGGGAGAGCAAGAAAAAAAGGAAGATTGTTCTTAAAGAGCTCAAACTGTGGGTTGGGATTTGCTAGGCCTCCGATTTCCTGTCAAGATATGAGGAACATTGAATAAGTTTAAGGAGAGTTGTTTCATTGTAAGGTAAAAGTGTTTTGAAGAGCCAACGGCAGTTCTGCAAATAGCCATTGTCTCTTCTGAAGGAACATTGATGGTATTATGCCTCTGTTCATAATTGACCTTGAATATTGGAAATTTCTCTGTTGTATTGTTGTCTAAGATGATCAAAGGCCTGGAGACTAAAACATATGCAGAACAGCTGAAGGATTTGGGTCTGGCTAGTCTAAAGAAAAGAAGAATTAGAAAGAGAGAGGTGATTAAACATAAATTAAATTTATTAACACAAGAAGAGTTAGTTCAGAAAATTAAAAGGTCAAAACAAAGATATTTCAAACACGCAAACAAGACAGGACGCTGGCTAGCCTACAAATTGAAAAAAGAAAAGGAAAAAAGAACAATATACAATTTAGTGGATAAGGAAGGAAATATACAAAATAATATTATCAAAAAAAAGGAAATAGTTCAGGAATATTTTACAAAATTATATCAACGGGATGAGATAGAAGAAACAGAAGTTAAAAAATACATGCAGATAAAACCAATGAACACTATTACACTATTAGAGAGAGAAATGTTAAATAAACCAATTACTAGTATAGAACTAGGAACTATACTGAAAAATCAAAAAAATAATAAAACACAGGGACCGACCAATTACTAGTATAGAACTAGGAACTATACTGAAAAATAAAAAAAAATAATAAAACACCGGGTCCGGATGGTATACCTGTAGAAATTTATAAAAATACATTAGAAGTAATAGAACAGACATTATTGGATATATTTAACGAAGCATTGGAGGAAGCAAAAATTCCAATATCTTGGATAGAAACCAACATAACCCTTATCCCGAAAGAAGAAACAGATACCCAACATATACAGAATTACAGGCCAATCTCTTTATTAAATAGTGATTATAAAATATTCACAGCTATCTTAGCAGAAAGACTTAAAAGAATTCTAAATAAATACATACTTGTTGACCAAAATGGGTTTTTACCTAGCAGGCAAATCAGGAAAAACACAAGGATTATTGCAGATATATTAGAATATTATGAAAGTCACCCTGATAAACAACTTGCACTGATTTTTTTAGATGCCTAGAAGGCTTTTGATAACGTAAATTGGGGCTTCATAAAATTACAATTGGATCATATGGAATTTGGCCTCAAATTTATAAAAATAAATAAAATTTATGATGATCAAGAAGCAAAAATAATAATAAATGGGGAACTTACTAATAAGGTTAAAATAAAAAAAGGGATAAGACAAGGATGCCCCCTCTCTCCACTTTTGTTTATTTTAACATTAGAAAATTTACTAATCAAAATAAGAGAAGATACAAACATTAAAGGTTTAAAATTGAGGAATGAAGAATACAAATTGCAAGCCTTTGCCAACAATTTAGTTTTTATATTGGAAGAACCTTTGGAATTTGGAATAAATTTGATTAGAAAAATTGAAGAATACAGCAAAGTAGCAGGACTGAAAATAAATAAATATAAAACTAAGATAATTACCAAAAATATGACTAAGAATCAAGAATTAGAACTACAACAAATAACAAATATGCAAATAGTTAAAAGAGTAAAATATTTAATAAAAAAATATTTATATGAATATTAGGCAAAATATTCATCGATTAAAGAAGACAATTATAATAAATTAATGATAATTATCAAAAAGGAATGGAGCAAATTGCAAATTTCATTAATGGGATGAATTGCGGCTATCGAAATGAATATATTACCAAAAATTTTATTTTTATTTCAAGTAGCTCCAATAAATCTGGATAAAACATTTTTCCATAATTTGAATAAAGTGGTCTCTAAATTTGTTTGGCAGGGGAAAAAACCAAGAATTAGGCTAAAATTGTTACAAGATCTTAAGGAGAGAGGGGGACTTGCCTTACCAAATTGGGAACTTTACTATCAGGTGGCAATAATGGTATGGTTAAAGGATTGGATACTTCTAGACAATAAAAGATTACTAATACTAGAAGGACATGATTTGAGAGTGGGTTGGCATGCTATAATGTAAATACAAAAATCATAGATACTTTCAAAATCATTTAATAAGGAAAGTCCTCCTACAGACATGGATTAAAATGAAACATAAACACTATACAAAAATACCATTATGGTTATCAACTATAGAAATTATAAAAATTCCAACATTAATGAATTTAACCAAAATAATAAGATATAAAGACTTACTAACGGAAGAAGGGATGTTAAAATCCAGACAAGAACTGCAAGATCAGGATATATTAATTGATTGGTTTACATACATACAAGTTCAAAACAGATATCTTACTGACAAAAAACAATATCAATTTCAAATGGAAACCCAAGAATTGGATAAAATTATGATATTACCAAAATAAAAATTAATTAGTAAATTTTACAAATTTTTATTATTATGTGAACTGGAAGAGGAAACTGTAAAGGAAACTATGATCAAATGGGCACAAAACTTAGGGTACAACATTGAATTGGATAAATGGGAAAAAATGTGGAAAAGAAATTCAAAATTAACAGTAGCCACGGCATTTAGAGAAAATCAGTACAAGATGTTTTACAGGTGGCATCTAACACCTGTAAGATTGGCAAAAATGTCAAATAAAGTTTCACCGTTATGCTGGAAGTGTCATAATACACACGGTACATATTTTCATATGTGGTGGATGTGTGAAAAAGCAAAGAAATTTTGGATTAAAGTTAGGAAATAGTAGAGGAAATAATAAAAAATTCGTATTGATTGGAAACCGGAACTTTATCTATTAGGAATCATTACAGGTAACTACTCGAAAGAAATATATTATTTAATAGTACATATAGTAACAGCCGCCAGAATAACTTATGCAGCAAAATGGAAACAAAATGACACACCTAAGGAAGAAGAAATTATAAAAAAAATTCTCGAATGTGCGGAGATGGACAAAATGACTAAAGAGCTACAAGATAAAGAAGATTCTGAATATTATATAACATGGAACAGACTGTATGAATGGTTAAAGAACAAGGAGAAGAATCTACAAGAGGTGTAAATATTAATATATTAACTAGGAGCAGAAAGTAAATGTGTATATATTGAAGAGTAGTGAATAAGAGGAAGGGGAGAGAATGGAAAAAAGGAAGGAAGGAAGGAAGGAAGGAAGGAAGGAAGGAAGGAAGGAAGGAAAAACAATGGATGGAAACTAATCAAGGAGAGTTGTTGTTGTTAGTTGCGAAGTCGTGTCCGACCCATCGCGACCCCATGGACAACGTTCCTCCAGGCCTTCCTGTTCTCTACCATCCCCTGGACTCCATTTAATCTCACGCCAACTGCTTCAGTGACTCCATCCAGCCACCTCATTCTCTGTCGTCCCCTTCTTCTTTTGCCCTCAATCGTTCCCAGCATTAGGCTCTTCTCCAGTGAGTCCTTCCTTCTCATTTGGTGACCAAAGTATTTGACAAGGAGTGTAGCAACCTGGAATTAAGGAGAAACTTCCTAACAGTGAGGACAATTAACCAGTGGAACAGCTTGCCTTCAGAAATCATGGGCACTCCATCACTGGAGGTTTTTTTACAAGAGACTGGGCAGCCACTTGGCTGAAATGGTATAGGCCAGGGTCTTCTGCATGAGCAGGGGGTTGGACTAGAAGACCTCCAAGGTCCCTTCCAGCTCTATTCTATTCTAAAGAGTTGTTAATGCTGACTAACTTCGCATTCGATAATTGCACTGGGGCTGGATCTCTGCAAGTTAGGGGTGATCAATACTACTTCTTTTTCAGCAAGGGAAGGATTGGCAGAGTTTTGTTTAACAGCAAGAATACTTCCTTTGGGTGTGGAGGGATTATGTAAAGTAGGGAGCCAAGCGTGACCTCTGTCACCTTTTTTCTTTTTTTAAGAGAATGTTATTAAAATACAAAATCCAGATGGGAAAAAAGGTGATAGGAAAGGGAAGAGGGGGAGGAAAGGGGGAAGAGAGTGTAGGCACAGGGAGACAGGAAAAAAAAAGGTATCTACTTCTCTTTTTTTTTTTTTTTTTCAATGCAGCCAAATACAAAATAAAATTATAATCTCTATTTTTTACTTTACCAACTTAACAAATGCTGGCCATTTCTATAACAACAAGCTATATTAATCAGCACAACCTAAGAGTCCTTTTTTTTTTTTCTGTCTCAAGCTACAAAGTCCAGAAGCAGTTTGCAAGTAGAAACAAAGCGGGATATGTTCTTTTCTCTAATTAAAGCAATCTAGTTTGCTATCTCTGCTCTCCATCATTTGTTCTGTCTATTCTTCTGAGTTGGAGGGTGGAAATATCTTCTCATTTTCCCCTTTTCCAAAGTTAGGTGTAAATAAACCTTTCATTTCAGCCCTAACACTCATGTCCATCATGGGGAATCAAATAGCCAAAAAATATATTTGCAGTACACTTTGATTGGGCCACAATATTGAACTGGTTATTCACTACTGTATAACAGAAATATGTGACCCAGGCACAACTAAGAACATATTGCCATGGTCACAAATATGAAATACAGAAGTAAAGAGGCCCAGCACAGGATAAATCACCTAGAACCATGGGTGGCAAATAAATAAATAATAATAATAAGCCCCCAGGCCACAGAGATGAAAACTACCAAAATCTGCATATACTGTCATTGGGTTATACCAGCTCTATTGCAATATTAATTTTTTGTTTGTTTGTAATATTTATATAATCTGGAATTCTCCATCTTTTGCACTTTTATAATGTTGTTTTACATTTTTTAGATCTTTAATCTTAAATTAGTCACTTTTAAAGTTTTTTAATTATATTGATTGAATTGTACACCACCCAGAGCCCCTCTATAAGTGAGGTTGGAGGGTGTGTGTGTGTGTGTGTACACACACACACACATTTACATATGGAGAGAGAGGGGGGAGGGAGGGAAGGAGGGAGGGAGGGGGGAGAGAGAGAGAGAGAGAGAGAGAGAGAGAGAGAGAGAGAGAGAGAGAGAGAGAGAGAGAGAGAGAGAGCGCCTCCCATCTTTTAACTAACTGGGCAGCTCCCAATCAAACATTAAAAGACAGGTAAAATCATTTTAAAAACTAAAGGTAGTCCTCGACTTACAACAGTTCATTTAGTGACTGTTTGAAGTTTTTTCAGCACTGAAAAAAATGACTTATGACTGTTTTTCACACTTATGAGCATTGCACCATCCAGGTAGAGCATGTTGCAGTAATATCCAGATTACCTCATGGATTGCCTTTGTGACAAAGGCACGAAGGACCCTCATGTATGATTTGTAGTGAAAAAAGATGAGAAAGCTATTGTCAGCTTTCAAACCATCTAGAACAGGGGTGTCCCACCTTGGCAACTTTAAGACTTGTAGATTTCAACTCCCAGAATTCCCCAGCCGCCATTCTGGGAGTTGATGTCCACAAGTCTTAAAGTTGCCCAAGGTTAAACACCCCCGATCTAGAACTTTCCAGGCACAGGAAATGTCTGTGCTTGAAATCTCAGGAGCCTGCACTGGCATTCATAATGTGATAAACAAGTTTAACCAAACAATTGTTTGCTTGTTTGTCTCTTAGTCCTGTTTCTTTTTATAGTTTTAAATTTTTAATCTGCATAGTTTTAATATTTTAATTACTTTTCTATTTATTTTTGTATAATCTGCAAGCCATCCTGAGTGGAAAATAGATAGTATAAAAATTTAATAATAAATAAATTCTAAAAAGATGAACAGCATATGGTCCTCATCTTATGACACCCACATTCGACTTGGCTTACAAAATGAATGCAAGTTATGGATTCTTAAAAGGCACAATCATATACTAGCCAAGCATGTACAGTCTAACGAAGGTTAAGAATAACCTAATTTATAAGACTAACAGAATAACAGAGTTGGAAGGAACCTTGGAGGTCTTCTAGCCCAACCCCCTGCTCAGGCAGGAAACCCTATACCATTTCAGACGAATGATTGTCCAATCTCTTCTTAAAAACATCCAGTTTTGGAGCATTCACAACTTCTGGAGGCAAGTCGTTCCACTGATTAATTGTTCTGTCAGGAAATTTCTCCTTATTTCTAGGTCGGTTCTCTCCTTGATTAGTTTCCATCCATTGCTATATGAATATAACTACCGTTATTCAATCTTTAACTGTCTTGGTTAGAAAATTGTGAGCGTGACTCAGTACAAGCAAACATGGGATTATGGGATAGGCCCAGGGGTGGGTTCTAATTTACCTCGCTGCCGGTTCGCTTCCTCCTGCGCCATGTGGCCGCGCCTCATGGGCGGTGTGCAAGCGCAGTGCAAAAAAAATAAAAATAAAATTCCCCCCCCCAAAAAAAGCCGAAAACAAGATGGCGACGCATGCACAGTGCCGGAAACTCAGCTTCTGCACATGCGCAGAAGGGAAAAAAAATCCCCCCCCCCAAAAAAAATTTTTCATTTCAAAAAAAAAAATCAAAAAAAAAGGTGGCGCCCACGGACCGGCACCGACTGAACCGGATCCGTGACGTCACCGTGACATCACCAGCGGGTCGCTACCGGTTCGGGCGAACTGGTCCGAACAGGGAGGAACCCACCTCTGGATATGCCATCCAGGGGAGTAGCTGTAATTTAGAAAGATTCAGTCCTAATATTTCTCCTCTGAGAAATTAGGAAAGCAGAGGCTGAATGACAAGCAGTGGAAGGGAGAGCCATTCAACGTTTACCTTGCTAGAGTAGTAAAAAAATCCAATTCCCTTTTATAAAAACAAAATCTGTGTGAGGGGATTCTAAATACGACTGGTTTTTAAAAAAAAAAAAAAAAAAACACTCGCACGCAAATACAAAAAGCAGTGAAATGGGAAAAAGGATCCAGGTCTTTTTGCAAGCTATGTCTGTTTTTCTGCTTGTGAGACATTTTGCATAGGAGAACATTGCTTTTCAATCTTTTTCAGGCCAAGCAACCTGTTGGTTTAAAAAAATTAAAATTCCAGAACTCTAATCTAGAGATGAAGCTTTAGTGACAGAAAATTGGCTGCATCTGAGTGATTTCTTTCTCCCCTTATCTTTCAGGGAACTCCACCAATTTTCATGCAATCCTAGAGTTTTGTGGAATATTGTTTGAAAAAACCTTGCTCTGAAATCCCTTAGAATAAATTTGTGTATTGAAGAGAAGTATTCCAGTCTAGCCTTCTGGCTGACGTCTCCATTTTTTCATTGATTGATTGACCGATTGATTGAATAATGGCAGTGCAGAATGTAACACCCTGGAATGAATTAACTGATTGATTGCAGTGCTGAAAGTTGATTGAGTGAATTGATTGAATTTGCAAGATTTATAAGCTGTCCCAACCTGACCTGGGGCAGCCTACACGAGTAAACTAGAAAATGGAATTATCACAAGCCATTAAAGCAGTAGAGTTATTTTATTTGCTTGAGATATTCCACTGACTTGGTGTGACTCAATACAAGTAAATTAACATCATAAGCACGACATGAAATTTGGCTGGGTAACTTCATGCCAATCACTAGGAGACTGTGCTAGTCTCGCCTTAGGCATGAAAGCCATGAGGGTGACTTTGGGCCAATCACCAGGAGACAGTGAATTCTAGACCTGCTTTAGACATGAAAGTTAGCTGGGTGACTTGGGGTCAAACACCAGGAGTCTGTGAGTTCTAGTTTTGCCTTAAGCATGAAAGCCACGAGGGTGACATTGAGCCAATCACCAGGAGACAGTGAGTTCTAGTCCCACCTTAAACATCAAAGCCAGCTGGGTGACTTTGGGCCAGTCCCTCTCTCTCAGTCCAACCCACCTCACAGGATTGTTGTTGTGGGGAAAAAAGGAGGAGGAAAGAGTATTAGGTATAATTTGCCACCTTGAGTTATTTATAAAACTAATAAAAGTAAGATATAAATAAATAAATAAGCAGTAGCAACACTGATGGATTCCTCCACACCATCGAGTCTAAAAGTCCATTGAAAACAAGACGGCTTTAAACACCTCCCTAAAAGGAGACAAGAGTAAGGAGTGATCACACCTCTGGAGCAACATGTTCACAATTTCTTGGCTTCCATTCTGATGCTATCTGGTTGTTTATCCTTCTGGCTTTCTGATGTTTGATCACCAAATGCCCAGAATTTTGTCTCAGGCCTCCTATGTGCTCAGAATGTGTTCTGAGCTATATTGTGTTGTGCTGTGCTGTGTGTTATGATGCCTCCGGTTTTCCTGAGCAACAAAACCCTTTGAATATAAAGGAAAGATGGGGTAGATCCTTTTATTCATTACTGAAAGGGGATTGAATTCTCTGCGTTACAAACCAGCCATCTCACACCATCCCTTTTCCCTAGATCAGGGATGGCAAACCTATGACATGCAAGATCCCATTTCAATCATCATGGACCATGTTCTAGATCAGTGGTCACCAACCAGTGGTCCGCGGACCACTGGTGGTCCGTGAGAAAATTTTGGTGGTCCGTAGAAAAATTATTTGCATTTTTTATATTGCACTAAATACTATTTATCTTTTTAAAAAATTCATATTAGTGGTCCGTGGGATTTAAAATTATGAATTTAGTGGTCCCTGAGGTCCGAAAGGTTGGTTAACCTGGTTAATGACTTAACCCATTTTATGAGTTCTCACTATACCCTGGACCCTACCTTCACTGATGGGTTCACACAACTAAGGGGCTGCCACAAAGAAGAGGCGGGCAACCTATTCTCCAAAGCACCTGAAGGCAGGACAAGAAGCAACGGATGGAAACTAATCTAAGAGAGAAGCAACTTAGAACTAAGGAGAAATTTCCTGACAGTGAGAACAATTAATCAGTGGAACAACTTGCCTCTAGAGGTTGTGAATGCTCCAGCACTGGAGGTTTTTAAGAAGAGATTGAACAACCATTTGTCTGAAATGGTATAGGGTTTCTTGCCTAAGCAGCAGGTTGGACTAGAAGACCTCCAAGGTCCCTTCCAATCCTATTATTCTGTTATGCTGTAACTCACTCAGGCACAAGTATGTTTACCAAGGGTAAAACTAACCAAAATTAATACAAGTGAATGTGAACTAGGTTATAGCATGGGCTCCAGGAATGCCACAACAACAGACTGCTTTCCAAGAACACTTACCAACATCTGGAATCTCTTGTACCATCAGGAACCCTGAAAACCTCTTAGATTGTGTAAGAGGTATTACACAACCAGTGTAATGGCATTACTAATTTAACCCATGTTCTGAGTCGGTACAAAACATTGAACCACAAACTAACCAAACAGGCTGGTTACACACTGAGTCATCAAAAAAAAGAAGAAGAAAAGAATAGTCCACGCTTAAAATTAACCGAGATTAGCTGAGTGCATGAATCAGCCGAGCTTGTGAATCAACTCTTAACAGCAGAGCGGTGCAAATCCAACCTTATGTTCATCCGCATAAATCTCATTTGTATGACGTGATGATTTGGCTTGATGCTATTCTTGGAGAAAGAATGATAGACAAGAAAATTATCTTGGTGGGCATCCTAACCTCCTCTAGGGAAGCTGGCCATCTTTTCTTTTTTTGACAGTTGAATAAAAACATATCCTTTCGGGTTGTTGTTTTGCCAAGTCAAAGTTGGAGAGGTAGAATTATGAGTTTTTCCTCCTATTTAGTTTGAAATGCCTTTGAGCAAACAGGAAACTCTACTGAATGAACGCTATGGTCATCTTTTTAACAGATTAACAGAGTTGGAAGGGACCTTGCAGGTCATCTAATCCAACCTCCTGCCCAAGCAGGAGACCCTACATCTGCCTCTACCTAGGATCAAACTCACAACCTCCTGATTGTGAGGCAACAGCTCTACCTCTAGGCCTTGTCTTTATGGTCTCCATTTCAAATCAAGATCAGAAGACGAGGAAAGAAGACTATTTCAATACCTATTGAGCTCTGGACACCTTAAGAGTATCTCCTTCTGGGGTGAGAATGGGATCATAGAATCATAGGACTGAAGTGACCTTGGAGGTCATCTAATCCAACCCCCTGCCCAAGGCAGGAGACTTTATATCATGCTGGACAAATAGTTGTCCAAACTCTTCTTGTAAACTCTCCAGCAAGTGAGAACCCACAACTCCAGGAAGCAAGCTGTTCCATTGATTAATCGTTCTCACTGTCAAGAAATTCCTCCTTATTTCTAGGTTTGATCTCCCTCTGATGAGCTTCCATCCATTGCTTTTTGTCCTGCCCTCAGATCAGAGGTGGGTTCCTGCCGGTTCGGACCGGTTCTTTAGAACCGTTAGTGGAAATTTCCCCACGCTAACTGAACCGGCAGCGATGGCTGGCTGGACACGCCCCCGAACTGGCTGTCTCAGCTGTGCCGTAGGCGCTGCCATCTTGTTTTTTGCTTCTGCGCATGCGCAGAAGCTGGGCTTTTAGCACTGCGCATGTGCGTGCACCCGCGCGGCACGTGAGGAAGCGAACCGGCAGCGAGGTAAGCCAGAACCCACCCCTGCCTCAGATGCTATGGAAAGTAAAATGACACCCTCTTCCCTCTAACATCCCTTCAATATTGGAAGACTGCTATCATCCATGGGACTTAATTGCAAGCAGGAAAAATGGATTTGCAGATTTCTAGAACCTGGGGGCAAAAAGAGAAATCTGGTTACTACAAATGGGTTGTGAAGGTATCCCTTATCTCAGTGTTTCTCAACCTTGGCAATCTTCAGATAAATGGGCTTCAACTCCCAGAATTCCCCAGCCAGCCTTGCTGGCTGGGGGATTCTGGGAAGCCACATCATCAGAACAGAGCTAAAAAAAAAAAGAGATATCCAGGGCACGTTGGCCCCGTGCTTAGTTGAAATTTGCCAAAAAAAATTCTCCGTAGGGTAATCCGTGGATTCCTAAAAGTACCCCGTCAGACTCTTTAAATGCTCTGAAACACTCCCTGGTGTGAAATGATCTTTTTTCTTCTTTAGAAAGCAAAAGAAAGAAAAAAGTCCCCCCCCATAAAAAAATTATTCAAAGCCAGATGTGTAAACATTACCCCTCCATCTGTTGTTAAAAAAAACAAAACAGTTTCAGATTACAGGGGCAGGAAAGTCCGGAAAGGGTGTTTTGAGAAATGTCTGATAAGCACGAACGCTTTGTCAGTTTCTTGTACGGTTGTGAACTGCAGTGGCATCCAACAGACTGCCTTGGAGATCAAAAATCACTCTCACCAAGAACAGGGCAGCAAATAGCATGGTACTGCCAGTTACCAAGCGGTTTGACTCATCCCCTTCCTGTCTGCAAAGCTGCAGAGGCTGTTGTGAATTACGGCAATGTGAAACCGGGGAGGGTGAGATTGTACTAAGTCCTTGAAAGTGCTCCAAGAATGAAGTGGATGGACATCTGGATGATGTTGCTAGTCCCTGGCATCTCTCTCTCCTCAGCCTGATGGACAGAATAAATCTGGGAAGCAGCTTTATAATTCCACTCAAACTAGGCTTCCTAACCTCCCCCTCAAGAGCTCCTCAACCCTTAGTGAAAAAAAGGGGAAGAAAGAGAGAGAGAGAGAGAGAGAGAGAGAGAGAGAGAGAGAGAGAGAGAGAGAGAGAGAGAGAGAGAGAGAGAGAGAGAGAGAGAGCTCGTGTAGAATGACTAAAGGATGAGAATAATAGAATAACAGAGTTGGAAGGGACCTTGGAAGATCTTCTAGTCCAACCCCCTGTCAAGTCCTTATAGGGATTTTAATTTGTCATGGATTAGTGGATTTTTTTCTACAATCTATGTTCTTTTTTTTATTGTTGCTTGCATTGAGAGTTGTAAGCCACCCAGATATCTGTGGAGATTTTCATTCATTCATTCAACTCATGCTTGTTCCAAAGGTGCTTTTCCGAAAGGCAGCTGGATTTTCTTGGGCAGTGGTGGTATTCAGCCGGTTCTATCCAGTTCGGGAGAACCGGTAGCGCTGACTGCGGGTAGCCCCGCCCACCCACCCAGACGTAATCACGTCCCATTTATCCACATTTTCAAGGATGTGCACATGCACGCGCTCACATTTGCGAACCGTTAGTGAAGGTAAGTGAATACCACCCCTGACTAGTGAGTTTTCCCTCAGAAAAGTTATGTGATTTATAATAGGGCAATATCTTTGTTGGGAGTGGACGTAATCACGTCCCATTTATCCACATTTTCAAGGATGTGCGCATGCGCGGAAGGCTTTGTGCACGCGCTCACGTTTGCGAACCAGTAGGGAAGGTAAGTGAATACCACCCCTGTTCTGGGGGAGGGGGGGTTGTTTGAAAACGTTTCATTTCGCATCCAAGAACTGAAGAAGCTTCTTAGATGAAAAGCAAAATGTTTTCAAGGAACAAAAAAAAAAAAAAAGAAAGAAAGAAAGTCCACTTCCCTTTCGGAAAAGCACCTTTGGGGTAAGCCACCCAGAGTCTTCTGGAATTGAGTGGCCTCCAAACCATACAATGAAATTAATCTAAACCATTTAACAACATAATCATCGATTTGAAACAAGATCTATGATTGAACTAAGTTTTAACTAATCCATAATTATCAAGAACTTTTGGGAATCAGGTGATAAAATAGAAACAAATCTACATCCAAAGAGTTGAAAGAAGCACCAGCCATCCTTCTGTTCTGTTCGAGTCAAAGTTGGTCAACATGTTCCAGAGCTGTGGGCTCCATCTCCTCTTGTCTAAATGAATAAAATGCTGAGATTAGTCTTATAACTGGCACTTCTTCCCCTCCACCTCCCCACGCTCATCTGGCATTGATCCCAGGAATTCCCCAGCACTAAAAATTAAGCCAGGGCTGAATTACAGTGTAAGTATCTCTGTTGGCCTTGAAGTCCAAGCCAACCACTGGCTCCAGGTATTTGCTCGATGAATTAATCTTGGTTTAAGCCCAGTTGAGCCTCTGACATTTCACAGATGTGTGAAAAGGGTAACTTGACTTCAGATATGCACTCCGAAAGCAGTGAATATTTAATTTTTTAAAAGATTATTGATATTTAAAACAAAAAAAAAAGATTCAGGAAGGGGAGTTCAATCCTTTCATCACTAAACAAGGAGAATGTTTTATGCATGTACTTTATTTTTTTAAAAGTTCCATTAACAATGAACCAATTCTCCAATTTCATATTATAAAATTTAATACCGTAAGAACAAATCAACTGCAGCCACAAGGCTGCAGGAGCTCCTAAAATCAACTTCTTTGACTATTAGAAACAAACCTTGACAGAATATCTGAAAATCATAGGGACAGCTTTAGATAATTGGGAGGCAGGAAATACATGAAAATCATACTGCGTATCCCAAGAGTTTAAAACTGCCCACCTCGCCAGCTGAATAGAAATTGCTGGTTAATTAAACAGCAACTTACTAAAAGAGCAGCTAAACAAAATCTTCAGGCCATAAGGAAATTCCAAAAACGGGTGTCTGCCAGTCCTTCCTTTCATCGTTTCATCCTTCCATCCTTTCAACCTTCCATCTTTTTATCCTTCCATACTTTCATTCTTCCATCCATCCTTCCTTCATCCTTCCATTCTTTTATCCTCCCATCCTCCCATCCTTCCACATTTCCAGCCCACCCTTCTACCCTTCCATCCTTCCATCTTTCTCTTCCTTCCATCTTTTTATCCTTCCATTCTTTCATTCTTCCATCCATCCTTCCTTCCTTCCATTCTTTCATCCTCCCATCCTTCCACATTTCCATCCTTCCATCCTTTCATCCTTCCATCCTTCCACCCTTCTACCCTTTCATCCTTTCATCCTTCCATCTTTTTATCCTTCCATCCTTTCATTCTTCCATCCATCCTTCCTTCATCCTTCCATTCTTCCATTCTTCCATTATTTTATCCTACCATCCTTCCACATTTCCATCCTTCCACCCTTCCACCCATCCTGGAAGAAAGCTAAGATAAGCATATTGTTTCCCCCTTAAAAATCTATACCATGTCCATTCTGTTGCCTGGAGGTGAGACCAGCTCGAAGGAGGCATAACTAATTCAATGAATGTTGCATATAAAATAAATGCAACCTCAGTTGCACACATATCCACCTTCTATTATCACTCCACCCTTCACTCCCACTCCCAAATGGTCACCCATAAAATAGGGCTACCAGAACTGGACTGCAAATTGCCAAGAGGACCACAGCAGTCAACCTTTGCTCCATCTGGGCCATCTGGATTTTTACAGACCAAATGAACAGTTCTTCCCAAAAGAATCTAAGACAAGAACTGTCATCTTCAGAAAGATCAGCTAAAAAAAGACAAGTTAGCTTATATTTTATTTTATTTATTTATTTAGAAAATTTAAAAATTTTGAGTCACATGGTGACTCAAGGTGGCTTATAGGACATAAAAATACAATATAAAAGAAATAAAAAATAAAAAATAAAAATAATAAAATAATAACTCCCACATCCCGGCAACAACACACATTCATTCACATTCAACACACATTAATGGGCTCCTCCTGCTCTGGGTTCCCCAGCCCCAGTGGCAAAACCACATGTTAAGGGCCTTCCAATAGAGTGGATAAGTAGGGGCCAGTCCAATTTCTGGAGGGATGATGTTCCAGAAGGAGGGAGCCACCACAGAGAAGGCCCTTCTTCTGGGTCCCGCCAGATGTATCTCCTTAGGGGATGGGACCCGCAACATTCCTTGCCTCCCCGCCAGAGGTGGGTTCCTGCCGGTTCTTTAGAACCGGTAGCGGGAATTTCCCCCCGCTCGCCGAACCGGCAGCGATGGCCGGCTGGACACGCCCCCCGAACTGGCTCTCTCGGCAGCGCCATAGGCGCCACCATCTTGTTTTTTGCTTCTGCGCACATGCAGAAGCTGTTTTTTGCTTCTGCACATGCGCAGAAGCTGGATTTTCAGCACTGCGCATGCGCGCGCAGCCGCGCGGCGCGGGAGGAAGCGAACCGGCAGCGAGGTAAGTCAGAACCCACCCCTGCTCCCCGCTCTAGTGAGTCAGGTGGATGTGACTGGCAAGAGACGGTCCCTCAGATAACCCGGTCCCAAGCCATGAAGAGCTTTAAAGGTGACAACCAGCACCTTGAATTGCACCCGGAAGCAAATCGGCAACCACTGCAGTTCCCACAGGAGAGGTGATACATGTGCACACGGTCTGTACAAAACCATGTGGGCTGTTGAATTTTGCACCAACTGGGGCTTCTGGGTGCTTTTCAAGGGCAGCCCCATGTAAAGTGCATTGCAATAGTCAAGACAGGAGGTGACTAGGGCATGAGTGACCGTGACCAAATTACGCTTAAATTTCAGCCTCTGCTGATTTCATAAATGATTGAAATGTTCTTGCCAAAACAGGACAACTGTTCCTCCCTGATACTGTAACATGAAGAAACTTCCAGGGTACTATCAACCCTGCTCTGTTCACAGTAAACATGTTGAAACAGGAATGACACAATTTTGGATGACATCTTAGCAGGGCCATCTATTTCAGGGGTCTCCAATCTTGGCAACTTTAAGACTTGTGGACTTCAACTCCCAGAGTTCAGCTTGCTGGCTGAGGAATTCTGGGAGTTGAAGTCCACAGGTCTTAAAGTTGCCAAGGTTGGAGACCCCTGATATTCTTCGCTTCGAAGACAAGCAATATTTGAGAGCAGTGGTTCTTAACCGGCCCTGTCTGAATGGTTCAATCTGTACCTCCCATCATCCCCAGACTGAACTATGGCAGTGCAGAACTGGAGCAGCAGAACAATCTATCTGGAATTGTGAATGGGCCAATCTGTCAATACAGGTCTTTCATTCTTGTTTTTGCAAATTGGATCATTTCATTTCCATCATTTTCTCACTCATCAATTCAGTTTGCACCATTCTTATATTAGTTTCAATTTTTTAAAAATAAAAAAATGAAGGTTATACTGACATGCATTTGTGTACAATTTTCTCAAAGACAGGCATATTTGCTCGAAATTTTGCTTAATATCCAGTTTTTGCAAGCCCTTAACCCTAATGTAATACGTTTTTTACATTATTTCCAAAGATATATACATTTTTGTTTAGGCTTTTCCCTAATATGGAATGACAAACTGCTTGCAAACATCAGAGGGATACGAATTGTGAAAGTTTATATATCGGTTTACTCCAGTGATGCAAAATTTGGTAGGTTTTTCATTCAATAATTAATTAATTTAATTTAATTTAATTTAATTTCTTCCATCAGTCTCCAACTGGAGGGGGGATAGGTCAGAGAACACCATTTTTAAATGGCTAATGTGAACTCTTCACTGACATTGCCTTCTGTGATTAGGATAAATCATTATTAAGTTAATTATTCAATTAGGAGAGTCAGAGCCACTGTTACTACTACTGTCATACAGCTTAACCATCTGAGCTTCCTTGTTTTGTTGCAGACGTTCATTACCCAAACTAGGGAACATCATCAATGCTAAACTGTCTAGAACTGATGATGTTCCCTACTTTGGGTAATGAAACGTCTGCAAGAAAACAACCAAGCTCAGAGGCACCAAGGACCCCTCATTTCAACCCTGAGCTACAAATATTCTCCTTTATTGGTAGTTTAATCATCTGCAGATGGGACACTTAGGAAGTACAAGCCCAGTTATCTGATAGCAACCACCTGGTCCTGGAAGCTAACCAGCATCAGGCCTGGTTAGTATGGGATAGGTGACTATCAAGTGATCCCAGAGCTTAGGGTTCAGTGACAAGAAAAATAACTCTTATAAGGTAGTTATGGAAAGTCACTTCTATATCAGAGGTGGGTTCCTCCCGGTTCACACGTTCGCCCGAACTGGTAGCAACCTGCTGGTGATGTCACGTTGATGTCACGGAACCAGTTCTGTCGGTGCCAGTCCATGGGCGCCGCCATCTTTTTGGGGGGGATTTTTTTAATTATTATTTTTTATTTTTTATTTTGTTTTCTTCTGCGCATGCGCAGAAGCCGAGTTTCCAGCACTGCGCATGCGTCGTCATCTTGTTTTTGGCTCTTTTTTGGGGGGAATTTTTTTGGATTTTTTGGCACTGTGCATGCGAGCGCGTGTAAAGGGTGCGCGTGGCCATGAGGCACGGCCACGAAGCTCAGGAGGAAGCGAACCGGCAGCGAGGTAAGTTAGAACCCACCCCTGTTCTATATGTTAAGAAATCTGGGTGGACATGAAATTGTAGTCACCCCAAATTGAACTAATTTGGGGGGACCTTTATGGCACAGGTATTAGCACGGGGATTGGGAGAGGATCTGCAACTTCCAATCATTTTCATGCGATTGATAAAGACAAATTGCTTTAAAATGCTTCTCCAGTGGAGAAGATCCTTTCTTAATATCAGAAGGGTATGATCAACCTTAGGACTAATAAGGAAGGTAGTGAAGTGGCAACTGGTTTCTGTCGTCTAGGATCAACACCAACAATAAAGGAAAAAGCAGCCAAGAAATGTGCTGCAGATTAGCATTTGGTAGAGCAGCCATGAAGTCCTTGGAAAAGATACTCAGAAGCTATGATGCATCTATACTTACAAAGCTCAGAATCATTCCTGGTGACACTCTATGGAAGTGAAAATTGGACTTTGAAGAAGGACAGGAATAGGAATAGGAATAGGAATAGGAATAGGAATAGGAATAGGAATAGGAATAGGAATAGGAATAGGAATAGGAATAGGAATAGGAA
>QLTV01002277.1:148660-159416 GCA_003457575.1 Thermophis baileyi
GGAAGGAAGGAAGGAAGGAAGGAAGGAAGGAAGGAAGGAAGGAAGGAAGGAAGGGGGAAGGAGAGGGGAGGGGAAGGGAAGAGAAAAGAGAAGAGAAGAGAAAGAGAGAGAGAGAGGAGAGAGAGAGAAGAAAGAGAGAGAGAGAAGAAAGAAAGAGAGGGAAGGAAGGAAGGAAGGAAGGAAGGAAGGAAGGAAGACTGTGAGTCCCACTGTAGGCATGAAAGTCAACTGGGTGACTTTGGGCCAGTTGTACTCTCTCAGCCCTACCCACTTCACAGGATTGTTGTTATGGGGAAAATAGAAGGAGGAAGATGTGCTGGATACGCTCACCCCCTTGAGTTGTTTGTGTAGGCATGAAAGTCAACTGGGTGACTTTGGGCCAGTTGTACTCTCTCAGCCCTACCCACTTCACAGGATTGTTGTTATGGGGAAAATAGAAGGAGGAAGATGTGCTGGATACGCTCACCCCCTTGAGTTGTTTGTAAAAATAATAAATGTGAGCTACAAATAAATAAATAAATAAATAAATAAATAGAAATAAAGGAGAGCACATTTCTAAACTTTGCCCAGTTCCCAAAGAAGCAGCGTGGAGACGCACAGAAAGAACTTGTTAGGCCCCACCGAAGGAAATGTTTAACCTGGAGATGTCAACCACCTATAGAAACGTGAGGTCCAAGAACTCTGAAAGCCTGCTGTGACTTTTTCATCTTGTACTGTGGGTCACGGCATCACTTCGAGGCTGCGCTTAGAGTCAAGAACCTGGAGTTCAAAGTGAACCATAAACTTCCATCTCTAAGATAAATTATACAAATTACTTTACAGAAATAAATAGAACTGCTTCAGGAAAGAGGTTATCTTGTTGCCTTGGGTTTACATCCCTAATGACAATAAAGTTCAAAAAAAAAATACAGTCGGAGAATACCAACAGTTGCTTTTATTGTCTTGAAAGATGAATATTTGTCATGCCGGTCTACCCGGTTTGGAGACACGAGCATTTTTCTTCTTTCTCTTTCAAATACTGGAAAATAAAACCGGCTTTATGAAGGTTGTGGAGGGACATTGAGGGCAAACCGGATTCTTCAAAAAAAAAAAATGCAAAGAATTTTGGAATATTTTACTTCTGTGACAATACTCCTGGTCTTCGAAGGCAATTTGAATAGATAAGAAAAGTATCCGGAGGCCAGCCCTCTCAGTGGAACCTCCCTATGTAGGCATGGTATACTTTTGATGTTGAAAATGGAAAGGAGAGGGGCCGCTCCCTCTGTGCCCTTCCTCTCAGCACCCAGAATGTTTAGTGTAATGGTTAAATTGCTGGCCTAGAAACCAAGAGACTGTGAGTTTTAGTCTTGCTTCAGGCATGAAAGCCAGCTAGGTAACCTTGGGTCAATCCACAGGTGGGATTCAACCGGGTCTCACCGGTTCGCTAGAACCGTTACTAAATTGCTTATGCAGTTCGGAGAACCGGTTAAAAATAAAGTGCAAGAGAGAGGGGTTTTTTTCCCCGTCTCTCTCTCCCTTCAGTTATTAGCTCCACTTCACAGTTGCAGCTGGAATGCAGCCAATACACGCTGAATCAAGTCAATAAACAACAGAAACTGACAGGATTAGGGCAGGGAAACCCATCAATCACCCATCTAGGGATGGGATTAACCTCTTCCCTTCGGGAAGAAGGACAAGATTACAAACATTTTCATTATAAAGAGTATTAAGTAACACTTCTGTGATCAGCTGATACTCCCTGGAGTTTCCCAAGACCTTTTATAGCTGCTGCAGTGTTGGCTGCTTCTTGGTTCTCCCTGGGGGAAAAGATACAGGAGGGGACAATGATGCAGCTTGATCATACATGAATTTAATGCATCTGTGGTCCAGCCAGCTGTATTGCCTCTGCTGTGAAGCACCCAGTTTAGAACACAGAGAACATAGAATAATAGAGTTGGAAGGGTTAATGGCTTTTGGCAGCACGCCCAGGCTTTCAATTAGCCTGAGAAGCTGCTCTTAGATTCTCTCTCAGCTGCTGTGTTTGCTTTGGGGTTGACTTTTTTTAAAAGGGGAATGGCTGCTTTAAGTTTTTTGCATTGTTTTAGTGGTTCCTGGCACTGTCCTTTTGGGGTGTGCTTCCCTCACTCTTTTTGAAAGCCTCTAGTGATGGAGCACCCACAACTTCTGAAGGCAAGCTATTCCATTGGTTGATTGGTCTCACCCTTAGG
Source organism: Thermophis baileyi (assembly GCA_003457575.1). Lineage (NCBI taxonomy): Eukaryota > Metazoa > Chordata > Lepidosauria > Squamata > Dipsadidae > Thermophis > Thermophis baileyi. The sequence goes on from QLTV01002277.1 coordinate 150,868, forward strand.
AAATGTCTCCTTAGTCCTAGGTTGCTACTCTCTTTGGTTAGTTTCCAGCCATTGTTTCTTGTTAAAACAGTTAAAACAGGCCCTCTAGGTCAGGTGTGTCAAACTCGATTTCACTGAGGGCTTCATCAGGGTTGTGTTTGACCTTGGAGGGACGGGGTGGATGTGGCCGAGGGTGGGCATGGCCATGGTGGGCATGGTCTGAAGTGGTGTAGGGATTCCTGCCTAAGCAGGGGGTTGGACTAGAAGACCTCCAAGGTCCTTTCCAACTCTGTTATTCTATTGTATTCTAAATATTGTAACAGTGCTATTTTATTGTGAGTTGGACTAAGGAGAAATTTCCTAAGGGTGTGACCAATCAAGTTGGCCACGCCCACCCAGTCACATGACCCATTTCCCACAGAAAACACCAGGAGCCACAAAACCTGGGTAGGTATGGCGGGGAGGGGGGGCATGTGACTGGGTGGGAGTGACATTGAGTTGGCCACATCCACCCACTCACATGACCACCCACCCACACCCACCCACTCACCCACCCACTCACATGACCACCAAGCCACGCCCACCAAGCCATGCCCACAGAACCGGTAGTAAAAAAAATTGAATCCCACCACTGGGTCAATCACTAGGAAACTGGGAATTCTAGTCCCCCCCCCCTTAGGCATGAAAGCAGTTGAGTCACCAGGAGATTGTGAGTTCTAATCTTGCCTTAGGCCTGAAAGCCAGCTGGGTGACTTTGGGCCAATCACTAGGAGACTGGGAGTTCAAGTCCCACCTTAGGCATGGAGACTGGCTGGGTGACTTTGGGCCAATCACCAGGAGACTGGGAGTTCTAGTCCTGCCTTAGGCCTGAAAGCCAGTTGAGTGACCATGAGATTGTGAGTTCTAATTTTGCTTTAGGCATGGAGGCTGGCTGGGTGACTTTGGGCCAATCACCAGGAGACTGGGAGTTCTAATCCTCCTAACCTAAGATGTGAAAGCTGTTAGAATATTCATGACTTGGAGAGCCGTTAACAAGGTTAGCCAATGAATAGGCATAGCAACAGAGTCTGCCAATGGGAGCTAACCACTTCTGAGTCTGTGCAGAGAATCGAAACTGAAACTTAGCTTTAGGCTGGGCGTGATTCCAGTCCACTCTGCTCTTTGTCCTCTCTCTGCTTGTACTCTCTGCTGAAATGAAGCTAATTCCTGCATGTGTTTACTTGAAGAAATAATCTGCTAATGGTATTGTAAATTCATCTGTTATTATGTTTATAAAGAAGTTATTGAATCCAGCTGAATCAGTCATCTGTGTGTGCTTCTGGTTTTTTATTTTTATGCAACAAACTCTGATAAAAGCCAGCTAGGTGACTTTGGCCCAATCCCCCTCTCTCAGCACAACCTACCTTACAAGGTTGTTGTTGTGGGGAAAATATGACAAGGAAGGACTATTTTGTATGTTCGCCATCTTGAGATACTTATAAAGTAATAAAGCTGGGATAAAGATATAATAAATATTAATACAGTACAGTAGAAATGGGCTATCAGAGCTGAATGATTCTGCTTTTACTAATGATAAACAGGTAGTCCTCGACTTACACCACTTTGCTTAGTGACTGAAGTTACAACAGCATTGAAAAAAGTGACACATGACTGTTTTTCATACTTATGACCGTTGCAGCATCCCCAGGGCTACATGATGAAAATTCAGACGCTTGGCAACTGACTCATACTTATGACAGCTGCAGTGTCCCGGGGTCACGTGATCCCCTTTTGAGGCCTTCTGACAAGCGAAGTCAGTGGGGAAGCCTGATTCACTTAACAACTGTGTTACTAATTTAAGAAGTAGATTGGTTCACTTAACAAATGTGGCGAAGTCAAAAATACAGAAGAAAACTTCAGGGAAATTTTAACACAGTATTTAGGTTTTCACAGAATGCGGAACCAATTGCTCTGCAGTGGTGTTTTTCAAAGTACAGGTAGTTACCGACTTACAAGAGTTTGTTTAGTGACCGTTTGAAGTTACAATGGCACTGAAAAAAGTGAGTTATGGCCATTTTTCACACTTAGAACGGTTGTAGCATCCCCGTGGTCACATGATCCAAATTCAGACACTTGGCAACTGGCTCGTATTTATGACTGTTGCAGTGTCCTGGGGACATGTGGGAAATGGGGGGGAGGAGGAGGAGAAGGAGGAAAGGCAGACGAAGGAAGGGAAATGGAGACAAAGAGGGAGGAGGAGGAGGAGGAGGAGGAGGGAGGAAGAGGAGGAAAGGCAGAAGAAGGAAGGGAAATGGAGAAAAGAGCGAAGAGGAGAAGAAGGAAAGGCAGAAGAAGGAAGGGAAATGGAGACAAAGAGCGAGGAGAAGGAGGGAGGAGGAGGAAAGGCAGATGAAGGGAAATGGAGACAAAGAGTGAGGAGGAAGGAGAAGGAGGTAGAGGAGGAAAAGCAGACAAAGGAAGGGAAATGGAGACAAAGAGCGAGGAGGAGGAAAAGCAGACAAAGGAAGGGAAATGAAGACAGAGTGAGGAGGAGGAGGAGGAAAAGCAGACAAAGGAAGGGAAATGGAGACAAAGAGCAAGGAGGAAGGAGAAGCAGGAGGAGAAATAAAGGGAGAAAGAGAAATAAAGGGAAAAGGAGAAGGGGAGTGTTTTGCCAAGTGTCAGGGCAGTGCTCAGGTGCTCAGGTAATAGGTTCTTTTGGCTCGAAAGACAATGAATACTCCAGTAAATAAATGCATCTTAATTTTTATTATTAAATAAAAGCATAACATAAAAAGCAGACCTACCAAGCAAGATGATACCCAAATCTTTCCTAAGTTGCCAGGAACTCCTTAATAATGACAGCAGAGATACCCCTTAGGAGGCCAGTTTCCACACTACTCAATGCTAGGTTCTGTGCAGAAGCTTCCCCACAAGTAACACAACTCCAAGGTTTTTCTCAGAACCTGACTGGCACTGAGACTGTAAGACCTGACCTTGACTGGATGGCACATGTCTCTGCGATGGGAATCGAAAGTCTGAGACTTTCACAGCTGTGGAACAATGTGAAGATACCCCCCACATTCTCCTTCATCCAGCAAGCAAGAGTGGAAATCAAACAGGGCAGCTCAGAATGACCTCTAAACTTTCAGGCTTTTCCTATTTCTAAAAGGAGAAATCAAAATATGTCATTAACTCCTTGCAATATCAATGGTCCTCCTGCATTGCCACTACAGGGAGAAGGAGGAGGAGGAGGGAGAGGAGGAGGGGAACGGAGAGGAGCAGGAGGAGGAGGAAAGAGATGGAAACAAAGAAGGAGGAGGAGGAGAATAGAAAGAGTTATCAAAGGAGAAAGAGTGAAGAGCTTTAGTCATGCACCAGCCTTGCCTTATTTACCTGCAAAATCAGTTTGGCATTATTCTACTCTACTCTACTCTACTCTACTCTACTCTACTCTACTCTACTCTACTCTACTCTACTCTACTCTACTCTACTCTTATTTCTATTCCTACTCTACTCTAATTTCTATTTCTTCTGTTTCTAATTCTATTTTCTTCTGTTCTATTCTACTCTATTCTACTCTATTTTACTCTACTCTACTCTACTCTATTCTATTCTTATTTCTATTTCTTATGTTTCTAATTCTATTTTGTCTTGTCCTGTCCTGTCCTGTCCTGTCCTGTCCTGTCCTGTCCTGTCCTACTCTACTCTACTCTACTCTTCCGTTCTTAGACTTGAGATTACAAATATGTTGCTTCAGCTTCTACCAACAGCACAGTATGCATGGATACATATTTTCTAAGTGTGTGTACAAACACATGTACAGTAGGTACACCTATGCAAACATACCTACCCAGACCTACTTTGGCTGTTAGAAGCAAATCAGAGATACGCCATTCTTAATTTTTGGAGAAACGTCCTCTTTGTTAAATGGCATGAAAATTAAAAGATACCATTCCTATCCAATTATATCCAGAGAAAAGGAAGATTTTCTTATAAAAGTATTAAAGGAGCCGCCTTGGCATGTCATTCCCCCCACTTAAAAGTAAAACAAGGCAGAGCAAAGACAAGCACACTTATTCAACTCGAAGTTTGGTTCAAAGTTACACTCAAGAACCGTTATCTGATCCCGGCTGTAATTTATCAAGCCGAAGGCATTATTAGCGTCAAGCTGTTTTATTACCCACTAACTTAACACTGTTTTGCCAAGAGTCAAGTCTGATGTCACTCACGTAAAAATAATTTACAGCTAATAGATTGCCGGCGGAATCCCCAGATAGTCTGCTGAATGTTTTGTATCTCCTAACAGCAGCCATTTTTCTGGAAGATACTCGGGCATATTTTTAAAAACGTAAAACCAGAAGGAACGGGGCAAATAGAATTGCAGCTATACAGGTAGTCCTCAACAGTTCGCTTAGTGACCGTTCAAAGTTACAACGGCACTGAAAAAAGAGACTTATGACCGTTTTTCACATTTACAACCATTACAGCAGTCCCGTGGTCATGTGATATAGCAATAGCACTTATACTTATATACCGCTTTACAGTGCTTTCCAGCCCTCTCTCTAAGCGGTTTACAGAGTCAGCATATTGCCCCCAACAATCTGGGTCCTCATTTTACCGACCTCGGAAGAATGGAAGGCTGAGTCAACCTTGAACCTGATGAGATTCGAACTGCTGGCAGTTGGCAGAATTAGCCTGCAATACTGCATTCTAACCACTGCGCCACCATGGCTCAGCTTGTCTGCTGAATGTTTTGTATTTCCTAACGGCATTAAAATTCAGATGCTTGGCAACTGACTCATATTTACCATGGTTGCAGTGTCCCGGGGTGATGTAATCCCCTTTTGCGACTTTCTGACAAGCAAAGTCAATGGGGAAGGCAGGTTCACTTAACAACCGTGTGACTAACTTCACAGCTTCACAACGATTGACAACTTCACAACAATTGACTTAACAAATGCAGCAAGAAAGGTCGTACAATGGGGCAAAACTCACTTAACAAATGCCTCACTTAGCAACATAAACTTGGGGCTCAATTGTGGTCATAAGTTGAGGACTACCTGTACGGATCTAATTTTATTTCTTCCTATTAATCACTGTACTACAGTGATACATTTTAGCACCATTCCTTTAGTGACCGTTACAATGGCACAGAAAAAAATGTGACTTACTACCAGTCCTCTCATTTACAACCAACACACCATCCCCGCACTCACGTGAACAAAAGTTGGTTGTTTGGCATCTGGCATGTATTCACAATGGCTGCAGCATCCTGGATCACGTGATCACCATTTATGATCTATGAGCCACGGTGGCGCAGTGGTTAGAGTGCAGTACTGCAGGCTACTTCTGCTGACTGCCGGCTGCCTGCAATTTGACAAAATTTCAAATCTCACCAGGCTCAAGGTTGACTCAGCCTTCCATCCTTTCCAGGTTGGTAAAATGAGGACCCAGATTGTTGGGGGGCAATAGGCTGACTCTGTAAACCACTTAGAGATGTCTGCAAAGCACTGTGAAGCGATATATAAATCTAAGCGCTATTGTTATTGCTATTCCCAACCGGCTTCGGCCAAGCAAAGTCAATTGAGAAAGCTGGGTTTGCTTAAAGACCACATGATTCAGTGAACAACTGCAGTGATGCTCTTAATAACAGTAGTAGAGGGCATGACTGTCTTGCTTAGCAACAGAAATTCTGCTCTCCGTTGTGGTCATAAGTTGAGGACTACCTGTATCTGTGTGTTGTGTACGTGAAATACAAGACCGAACAGCCATGTGGTTGAAATGGTATGGAGTCTCCTACTACTTGGTAAGATAGAAAAATGTGGGTTAGACAGCATCAGATGGATTCGTAACTGGCTGACCAACCACACTCAACGAGTAGTCCTCAATGGAGCTGCATCTACATGGAGAGGAGTACGCAGTGGGGTACCCCCCAAGGCTCTGTCTTAGGCACAGTACTCTTCAATATCTTCATCAATGATTTAGGCAAGGGGTTAGAAGGGGAACTCATCAAATTTGCAGATGACACCAAGCTGGCAAGAATAGCCAACACTCCAGAAGATAGGCTCCAGATCCAGAAGGATCTTGACAGACTTGAACACTGGCCCCTATCTCACAAAATGAAATTCAATGGTGAGAAAAGTAAAGTTCTACATTTAGGCAAGAAAAACCAAATGCACAGGTATAGAACAGGTGGTACCTGGCACAATAGTAGTAACTGTGAGAGGGATCTTGGAGTCCTAGTGGACAGTCATTTAAATATGAGCCAGTAGTGTGCTTCAGCTGCCAAAAAAGCCAACACAGTCCTAGGCTGCATTAACAGAGGAATAGAATCAAGATCACGTGAAGCGTTAATATCACTTCAACGAGTAGTCCTCAATGGAGCTGCATCTACATGGAGAGGAGTACGCAGTGGGGTACCCCCCAAGGCTCTGTCTTAGGCACAGTACTCTTCAATATCTTCATCAATGATTTAGGCAAGGGGTTAGAAGGGGAACTCATCAAATTTGCAGATGACACCAAGCTGGCAAGAATAGCCAACACTCCAGAAGATAGGCTCCAGATCCAGAAGGATCTTGACAGACTTGAACACTGGCCCCTATCTCACAAAATGAAATTCAATGGTGAGAAAAGTAAAGTTCTACATTTAGGCAAGAAAAACCAAATGCACAGGTATAGAACAGGTGGTACCTGGCACAATAGTAGTAACTGTGAGAGGGATCTTGGAGTCCTAGTGGACAGTCATTTAAATATGAGCCAGTAGTGTGCTTCAGCTGCCAAAAAAGCCAACACAGTCCTAGGCTGCATTAACAGAGGAATAGAATCAAGATCACGTGAAGTGTTAATACCACTTTATAAGGCCTTGGAAAGACCTCACTTGGAATATTGTATCTAGTTTTGGTCGCCATGATATAAAACAATGTTGAGATTCTAGAAAGAGTGTAGAGAAGAGCAAAAAAGATGATTAGGGGCAGGGGTGGGTTCCACTTACCTTCCCTATCGGTTCGCATTGCGACGGAAGTGCGCATTTTGCATGCGCGCAGAAGCAAAGCAAGCATGCGCGCCTACATCACAGAGGGTTCTTTGCCAGCCACGGTGACCAGAGGACTGGTTCGGGGGCGTGGACAGCTGGCCATCGCTGCCGGTTCGGCAAGCGGGTGCAAATTTCTGCCACCGGTACGGGCGAACCGGTCCGAACCGGCAGCAACCCACCACTGATTAGGGGACGGGAGGCTAAAACACGTGAAGAACAATTAGAAGAATTAGATATCTAATGAAAAGAAGGAGGCACCTCTAGGTGATGTGATAGCAGTGTTATATTTGAGGGGCTCCAACAAGGAAGAGGGCACAATCTATTCTGCAAAGCACCTGAAGGCAGGACAAGAAGCAATTAATCAAAGGAACAAGTTGCCTCCAGAAGTTGTGGGTGCTCCAACACTGGAGATTTTTAAGAAGAGATTGGACAACCACTTGTCTGAAATGGTTATCGGGTCTCCTGCTTGAGCAGAGGGTTGGGCTAGAAGACCTCCAAGGTCCCTTCTAACTCTGTTATTCTGTTATTTAACAGGTGCCACTGTGCTGTGTAATCCAATCCCATTTGGTTAATTAATGGCTGCACTGCACAATTTAGAAAAGGAATCAACTGAGTGACCAGGTTAAAAGTATGTTGAGTGAGTGAGGGCAGTTGAAAAAACCATAATTCCCTTTCCTGATAGCATTTGCTCTGCATTTGGAATGTAAAGGAAAAACCACTGCTTTGGAAAGTCAACCAGCTTATGATGAATGGAGATTCCTTTCATTGCACATTTAAGCATGCGTGCAAGCGCGCGCACACACACAAACACACACCCCGCACATACTTTTTTCTCCATTGCTAGTTCTGCATCATGCCAGGGTCATCTCTAGTGCAACTGGTGTTTGTTTGAGAATTTATTTCCCATTTCAAAATCTGTTACTCAAGCAACTGTGCAGGCCACTTCCTGATCTGCATCAGCCTTTCCCAACCCGATGCCTTTACAGTCCTTTGGACATGCTCTTCATCAGCATGGCCTGCCTTTCTTTCTTTCTTTCTTCCTTCCTTCCTTCCTTCCTTCCTTCCTTCCTTCCTTTTCATTTCTCCCTTTCTTTCTTCCTTTCCTTTTTCCTTCCCTTTCCTTCTCCCTTTCCTTCCTTCCTTCTCCTTCCTTTTTTCTTTTTCATTTCTACCTTCCTTCCTTCCTTTCCTTTCCCCTTCCCTTCCCTTCTCCCTTTCCTTCCTTCTTTCCATCCTTCCTTTTCATTTGTCCCTTTCTTCCTTTCCTTTTTCCTTCCCTTTCCTTCCTTCCTTCCTTCTCCTTCCTTTTTTCTTTTTCATTTCTACCTTCCTTCCTTCCTTTCCTTTCCTTTCCCCTTCCCTTCCATTCTCTCTTTCCTTCCTTCTTTCCATCCTTCCTTTTCCTTCCTTCTTTCCTTTTCATTTGTACCTTTCTTCCTTTCCTATCCTTTCCCCTTCCCTTTCCTTCTCCCTTCCTTCCTTCCTTCCTTCCTTCCTTCCTTCCTTCTTTCCTTCTTTCCTTCCTTCCTTCCTCCCTTCCTTCCTTCGGAACATC
>QLTV01002277.1:191137-202278 GCA_003457575.1 Thermophis baileyi
GCTCCCCCGCCCCCTCCCCGCCGAAAGGCCGGACAGGGGGCTGCAAATCAAAGGGGAGGGGGGGCTGGATTAAGCAGGGGGCGTCGGGAGGGCGCCGCTCTGTCTGTCCCGAGCGCTGGCAGGAGAAACCTCACCTGTAGAACGAAACCTTCCTAAATCTCGCCTGCCCTCCCTCCGGCCCGGCTGCCGAGCGTTCATAGCCAGCGCTCGGGGCGTCTCTGCGGGAGGAGAAGGGCGGAATGGCTCGGAACAAGCGTGGCTTGGGGTTGTTTTCCCCTGCCCTGCCGGGGGGCTTTCTAGAATAGCGAATAATAAGAGTTGGAAGGGGCGTTGGAGATCTTCTAGTCCAACCCCGCCCTGCTCAAGCAGGAGACCCTATGCCGTTTCAGACAAATGGGTGGAAACTGATCCAGGAGAGATTCAACTTGGAAATAAGGAGAAATTTTCTGACAGCGAGAGCAATCCACCAATGGAACAGAAATTGCCTTCGGAAGTTGTGGGAGCTTCATCACTGGAAGCTTTCAAGAAGAGACTGGGCTGCCATCTGTCAGAAATGGTGTGGGGTCTCCTGCTTGAGTGGGGGGTTGGACTAGATGACCTCCATGGTCCCTTCCAACTCTTGTCCTGTCCTGTCCTGCTCTGCTCTGTTCTGTAAGCGTATGCAATTTAAAATGCCTGTCCAGTCTCTTCTTAAAAGCCTCCAGTGATGAAGCACCCACAATTTTTGAAGGCAAGCCATGCCATTCATTAATTGTTCTAACTGTTGGGAGGGGTCTTGGAGATCTTCTAGTCCTTGCTGAAGCAGGAAACCTTTTACCATTCTGCTCAAATGATTGATTCTGCTCTCTTCTTTAAAAAACCTCCAGTGATGGAGCACCCACAACTTCTGAAGACAAGTTTGTTCCACTGATCTCAATGTCAGGAAATTTCTCCTTAGTTCTAGGATACTTCCCTCCTTGATTAGTTTCCATTCATTGCTTCTTGCCCTGCCTTCAGGTACTTTGGAGAATAGGTCGACCCCCCCTCTTCTCTGTGGCAGCCCCTCAAATATTGGAACACTGCTGTCATGTCATCCCTAATTCTTCTTTTCACTAGATATCTCCGATTTCTGCAACCGTTCTTCACATGTTTTATCCTCCAGTCCCCTAATCATCTTTATTGCTCTTCTCTGCACTCTTGCTAGAGTCTCAACATCTTTATTTATATTGTGGAGACCAAAACTGGATGCAGTGTTCCAAGGGTGGTCTTACCAAGGCATTTTAAAGCAGTAGGCAGGGAAATGGAAGGAGCAAAGGAGGGTTTTCCATTGGAGCTGGTGCTGGAGGGTCTCTGCTTCGAGCAGGCGGCCTTTAAGTGCCCAGCATGGCAGAGAAGGGGTGTCGCGTGGACGGTCTGGTTGCAAAAGCACCCCATTTCTTCCGGGATTTGCTGTGCTTTCAATCCATCTGCCTTCTTTATCCCTGCCCGGTAAAGGTGTTTTGGCTTTTAAAAAAAAAAATTTAATTGTAAAGAGGTTAGTTATTGTATGATGTTGGGTTGCTTAAACCACCAAGGCTAGTATCTTCTCTGAGCACAGTTTTGACCTTCTAAGGAACAGGCAAAAATCCTGGAGAATGAAATGGAATATTTGGGCACATGGAGGGCTAAAGAAGGTGACTTCTTTATCCTCTCCAATTGTATTCGTGTATTAAAATTCTGTTCTGTCTTTCCTCAAGATATTGGGTCCCCTCTCCAATTTTTTCCCCACAATAACAACCCTCTGAGTTTGCTATGGCTGGACTTGAACCTAGATGTCCTCACTTCTACTCGGGACCTTCATCAGTAAGTCCCACTGAGTTCAGTGAGGTGAGTATAAAATTGCAAACTGCATTTGGACCCATTCATTACCTTAAAACTTAAGGTGTTCAGATTGTTTATGGCTTAATTGCAGTATGTGAGTCCAGCTATTATAGCTTGGAAATCAGAGATGGCAAGTTAGCATTTAATGTGATCAATTAAATATGAGTCAGCAGTGTGCAGCAGCAGCCAAAAAAGCCAATGCAATCCTAAATTGCATTAACAGAGGGATTGATTCAAGATCATGTGAGGTACTAATACCACTCTATAAAGCCTTAGTGAGAGCACACCTAGAATACTGCATCCAGTTTTGGCCACCACACTATAAAAAAGATGTTGAGACTCTAGAAAGAGTGCAGAGAAGAGCAACCAAGATGATGAGGGGACTGGAGACTAAAACATATGAAGAATGGTTGCAGGAACTAGGCATGGCTAGTCTAATGAAGAGAAGGACCAGGGGAGAGATGATAGCAGTGTTCCAATATTTGAAGGGCTGCCACAGAGAGGAAGGGGTCAACCCATTTTCCAAGGCACCCGAAGGCCAGACAAGGAATAATGGATGGAAATTGAACAAGGAAATAAGGAGAAATTTTCTGACAGTGAGAACAATCAACCAATGGAACAGCTTGCCTTCAGAAGTTGTGAGAGCTTCATCACTGGAAGACACTGGACAGCCATCTGTCAGAAATAGTGTAGGGTCTCCTGCTTGGGGGGGGGGTTGGACTAGATGACCTTCCAACTCTGTTATTCTGTTCTGTTAAAGCTAGCCAACCATATAGCACAGAATTTACCCTGTGTGCTTAGCTTATGATTCACTGTGTAATGAGATCTTAGGAAACTTGAATTGAATAAATCATGGTTAAGTTTACCCAAGGAAAGTGGGTCCTGCAAACATAATCCCATCATTTGTCTAGGGTGGCCTTTGGGCCACTCATGCCCTCTCAGCCATCCTATCTTGCATGGGGGTTATGAGGAAATACAGGGTGCATTATGCAACTGCCTTGAGTTCCTGAATGAGAGGTGAGATAAAGGCACAACAAACAAACAAATAAATACATTCCTGTGGCAATAAAAAAAAAACCTGAACTTGGATGAACTCTTGACCACCCGAGACCCCATTCCGGCAAATAACCTGAGCAGCTTATCTTGTTTGGATAAAACATTCCAGAGACTTTCTTAAGAATGGACGGGTGAAAGTTGAAACGCATTTTCCTTCTCGGCCGAGGTCAGTCCATCATTTTTCAATACGATCCCAATTGTGTTAAGCCAGATCAACTGCCCTACCCACTTTAATTTGTTTTATTTATTATTGTTGTTTCATTTATTTCATTTTATTATTCTTTCATTTGTTTAATTTGATTAGGATCTTAAAAAAAAAAAAGCAAGGCGGGAAGAAAATCGACTTGTTTGAGTTGTGGTGCTGGAGAAGGCTTCCTTGGGCAGCAAAGGTGACCCACAAGCAAGTACTGGAGTGCATAACACCACACCGAAGGCAAAATCACAAAACTGCATCTCGGTTATTTTGGCCATGGCATGCAGGGGAAATTCACTGGAGAAAGCAATGATGCTTAGGAGGGTTAGCAGTAAAAAGAAACCAGGACACCAAAGAACCCGGTGGCTGGACACCATCAAAGCTGACCCCAACCGGAGCATAGAACAACTCAAAGAAGTAGTGCAAGACCGGAAACTGTGGAGAGACTTGGCCCATAGAATTGCCAAGAGTTGGACACAACTGGATAACATTAGAATTAGAATAACAGAGTTGGAAGGGACCTTGGAGGACTCCTAGTCCAACTCCATGCTTAGGCAGGAAATCCTAGACCAGGGTTCTCAACCTTCCAAATGCCGCGACCCCTGCCCCAGCACCGCGACCCCCGCCCCGCCCCCTCCCCGCGCGCAATGAGGTGACAAAGGGGGCGTGACACCAAGATGGCAGGCTAGTGCGCTTAGGCGACCCCTGTGAAAGGGTCGTTTGACCCCTAAAGGGGTCACGACCCACAGGTTGAGAACCGCTGCCCTAGACCATTTCAGACAAATGGCTGTCCAATCTTTTCTTTAAAACTTCCAGTGTTAGAGCATTCACAACTTCTGGAGGCAAGTTCTTCCACTGATTAATTGTTCTCACTGTCAGGAAATTTCTCCTTAGTTCTAGGTTGCTTCTCTCCTTGATTAGTTTCCATCCATTGCTTCTTGTCCTGCCCTCGGGTCCTTTGGAGAACAGCTTGACTCCCTCTTCTTTGTGGCAGCCCCTGAGATATCGGAACACTGCTATCATGTCACCCCTAGTCCTTCTTTTCATCATCATCATCATCACTTTAATTTGGGAGTAGCAGTGAATGCCAGTCACTGCTTATTTGTGTCTTTTCCACCTGGAAATAACAGTGATTGAACGATCTTGCATTTCCACTGGAGTCTTAGGAATGGAACAGTCATTATTCATCCTGTATAAAATGGTCAAGGTTACTCGTGTGAAAAGTTTCCTCCAAATTCCATTAAACCCATTTTGAAATCAATGAGTAGAAATGATGACTGGATGTCTTATGTCTAAGGATATTTACCCATGAAGTATGGCTGTATTACTATTATCCTTCTCATCTGTTCTATTACCATCTCCTGTTGGTATCTTATGCTCATATTACTTTGTTGTTTGTACGTACATTGAGTGCTTCTGCACCGGAGACAAATTCATTGTGTGTTCTGTTCTGTTCTGTTCTGTTCTGTTCTGTTGTCCGTCCCGTCCCGTCCTGTCCTGTTGTTCTACTCTACTCTACCCTACCCTACTCTACCCTACTCTACTCTACCCTACTCTATTCTCCAGACTTTATCTCATTTAATCAGGGTCAAATCCAGGTATTAGAGTTTTTTCAAAACTTTTCAGTCCTATGAATTGTGCCCCAAGATTCTTCTCTTTGATTCTTGACTCTCAAAGATCTCCCAGCAAGCGAAGTCAGCATGTTTGAAGATGAAAATGCTGGGAATTTTAGCTTAACCACAAAACTGCAGGACGGGAAAAAGTCCTTGTTCCTATCCTAAATACATCACCAGGCTGCAACATGTTCAATACACATTCTGATTTCAAAAATCAGAAGGACTCTGGTAACACCTTTTCCAGACTAACACATGGTGCACATTTTCCCAGACTCTTTCCAAATTTGGCAACCAGACTCTAAAATAACTTTTCTTCCAGTATTTCTTAGGAAAAGAAATATCTATTAATCCAGCCATACTTTCATACTTGAGTTTTGTTCTCACCCAAGTACCTTATCTTTATTACTGCCCTGTTTTTCAGATAGGAAATTACATGACAGAATTGTCCTGCATGCTAAAACAAGCCAAAATTGAAAACCTCCTCTATTTGAGAAGGGTTTCATTATGGATTTGTCCCCAATTCTTTTCTTCTCAAAAAGACAGGGAAAGTTTGGAGAAAGAGATTTCCTGCCACTCCTCTCCCTTTATGGGCCAAAGTGCCTTCTTCCCAATATGGAAGGTTGGATCTTGGAGAGAATAAGGTGAAACAATTCAGTCTTGTGCCAAATACTGAATAACGCAGTGGAAAGGGACCTTGGAGGTCTTCTAGCCCAACCCCCTGCTCAAGCAGGACACCCTATACCCATTTCAGACAAATGGTTATCCAATCTCTTCTTAAAAACCTACACTAATGGAGCCATTGCGGCTCAGGATGACTCAGCTAAAAACAATAGAAAGATGTGTATACTGTACAACTCTATAGATTAGGATTTTCAACTCTGCAGGAAAGGATGGATCACAATTTTTTGAACCTAAACCTCTGCTGAAATGAATAAATCATTTGCCAATCCCAGTCCAAAACAGCTTTTGTTGTACCTTATGATTCTTGATGAACTTATCTTTTCTTTTAAGTACACTGAGAGCATATGCACCAAGACAAATTCCTTGTGTGTCCAATCACACTTGGCCAATACAAAATTCTATTCTATTCTATGCTATGCTATGCTATGCTATGCTATGCTATGCTATGCTATGCTATGCTATGCTATGCTATGCTATGCTATGCTATGCTATGCTATGCTATGCTATGCTATGCTATGCTATGCTATGCTATTCTATTCTATTCTATTCTATTCTATTCTATTCTATTCTATTCTTGAATCTGCTAAAAGGGTAATCAACATCACCCAAAACTGTAAGGTATCTTTGACCATGAATATAGTATGAATTCCCATTATTGAGAAAGCAAGAAACACATGAAATTGTAGCTTAAAAGCTAAAACAATTATTTATTTAAAATGCCTTTTCAATTCAGCAACAATTTGTAAATTAAATTACCCTTCACATAGAACTGGAAAGGAACACTCCAAAAAAAACCCAAAAAAGCTTTCAATGGACTCATATACATGATGTAGACCTACATATACATCACGGCCCTCCAAATATTTTGTGCAACCCCCAAACATTAAGATATGATTCATATCTATATTAGCATTGAGGAAAGAGAATGTCAGGAATTGGCTGTTACATGGCAAGATTTTATGCATCGAGATCTGGAACTCTAGCAGCCAAATTTTTGATATTTTTGATATTTTTAAATTGTATTTATTATGTTTTTATTGGTGTTTATTCATGTGTTGTGAGCTGCCCAGAGTCCTTTGGGAGTTGGGTGGCATACGAATTTTATTATTAATAATAATAATAATAAATTTGCCATCCCAGAGTAGAAATCACAAAATAACAGAGTTGGAAGGGACCTTCGAGGTCTTCTAGTCCAACCCCCCTGCTCAAGTAGGAGACCCTATGCCATTCCAGACCAATGCTTGTCCAATCTCTTCTTTAAAAACCTCCAGTGATGGAGCGCCCATAATTTCTGGAGGCAAGTTGCAATGGAATGTAGACATTTACTACCGTAAAAGATGATTCAGGGGAAAAAATGCATTTCAAACAGCTAAGAATGGGGTTTATTGGCAAGCCACTCATTCATTTTGGCCCCCATCCTACCCCACCTGGTCATAACAGCAATTTTCCCACCTGGCCCTTAGAAGACTACATTCAATACAGAAGGGAGGAGGGGAGAGAACACTTTTAAAAGAACTGAATTCCTTGAGGGGCTGGCATGCCAAGGCCTCTCTCAAAAGTTCCATCTGGAGAAATCCTTTTGAAATGAAATCAAGCCCATTAGAGATGAGAGGGGAAAGCTTAAATGCAAAATAAGCAATCCAAGTCACGTAGGAGAACAATATGGACACTATGGCGAGCAACCATACAGTAGTGGCCAGAATTGTGGAAAACTTTTGGGGAAAGTGTATTTTTGAGGTTTGATGGCTAATAACACTTTTTTTTTTTTTTTGAGTTTCAAGATAATCATATTCCACTGCTGGAATGGCCTGGGAATAGCCCAGACCTTAACCCAATTGAAAATCTATGGAGCCAACTAAAGAAACTTGTTAGTCAGAAGCGACCCAGCAATAAAACCCAGTTAATAGAAGCAATCATTCCATCTTGGTTTCACATGATAACAGCTGCAGAACTAAAAGACTTGGTTCGCTCCATAGGAAAACGCCTTAAGGCCGTAATTCATGTTACAGATACAGATTAACAGTTGGAAGGGACCTTGCAGGTCATCTAGTCCAACCCCCCCCCACCCCCGCCCAAGGTTACCCAACTAAGTATTAACTGACATGGTGATAATTTTTGTATATCTCATTTTTTTTTCTACTTTTCACTTTTTCACTTTTCTTCTTTATAACTGCTGTTCTACAGTAATAGCAAATCCTTCCTAAAAGTGATTGCATTACATTCTTGATTAAATTATCTTTCCATTGATGTATAATTTTATGGTACTACTACCCCCCCAAAAAGTGGTCTTATTAGCTAGTTTTAGAAAATACACTTTTCCCAAAAAGGTTTCCACACTTTTGGCCACTACTGTATTTACTAGGGGGTATGGATAATCTCCAAGGGAAGCTTGAATTTAATTTTTCGTCTGCCCTTTGGACAATCCGGGTCTTTTTCTGAATCCAGCTTGCTTTCTTCATTTCTGCTCCAAACTTTGCTTCAGGCCCCAAACTTAACTCAGATGCCGCCAAACAGCTCCTTTGCAAAAAGGATTGCCATTGTCCCAAAGGTGCTTTTTCTTCAAGAGGCAATTGCATTTTCAGAAAGTCCAGATGCCTCTTGAAGAAAAAGCACCTTTGGGACACCCATGACCTGGATGACTGAGCATCTCCATAGACTTTCAAAAGGATTGTGTGCAACTCGTAGTAGTTTTGACACCCGGCCATGTTTACTTCCAAAGACAGCCGAGCCCTCTCATTTAGATTTCAAGAAGAGCAAAAAATGAGTTTTCAGCTTTAAATCCCGTTCCTACTTATTTTGGAAATGGGAACGGTCCCTTTTGGCTTGCAGGTGAAGGGACCACTTCAAGGTGATCTTTTTAACCGTCTCCTCACTTGCTACAACAGAAATAATTTTACTGGGGGGGGGGAGAGAGGGGTTTATAGAACTCCTTACTTAATTATGAAGTTTGGCAGTGCAATATCAAGACGCATCCTTGCAGGGAAGTGAAATCCCGCCGAATTCCCAGAAAATGTGGTTAGGATGCAAAGAGAAAATTGAGGAATGGATGTCGACATTTCCCCCCCCCCCCAAAAAAAAAAAGCTGTGATGAAAATGGCTGGAGATGCCAGGCGTTTCCGTTTTCCAAAAAGGAAAAATAATTTTTGCGGGGTTTTTTTTTTATTATTATTATTTTCGATAACAACCTTCTCTTTTTTCAGAGGATGAACTGAAACTGTGGGAATCCGTTAAGGCACAACGATCCTCATAGCTTATCCTCTCCCTGTGTGTGATAACACAAGCGAAAGCGCTTTCAAAGTTTGCAAACCTGGGGATGAAGATTATAGCACCAACCAATGCGACTTTTGCTGAATTACATCTTACTAGTAACAGACCAAAATAATCATTATTAATCGGCTTCGCTCCGTTGTGTTGTTGGTTTTTTTGGGGGGGGGTAGGATTTACCCGCCTGTGTCTTCCTTAGAATAAAACCTTTGACGGTTTCAGAAACGGGGGGAGAAAAAAAGGATTTGGGTACTTTTAGCAGCTGGGAGAAAATAGAAATAAGCGCGGTGGCCAATTCTCGCGCAAGAGTTTGCTTTCCCCCAAGTTTCTTCCGAGGGTCTCCCTTTTTTCAGAGTCTCGTTTCCGAGAGAAAAAAAAAACTTGCTTTGCTTTTCTGTATTTTAACTCGCTTGCCTGGGGTGGGGGGGAAGGGGGAAATGAATTTGGCCGCGGCCGTTCTCAAAACCGAGCGCTTTTTTAAAAAATTATTTATTTATTTATTTATTTATTTATTTATTTATGTATTTATTTATTTATTTATTTATTTAATTTATTTATTTATTTAATTTATTTATTATTTTTGAAGGCAAGTCACTTTAACTTCTCGACGGAGAAATGGTGAGGCGGCTGAGGGCCCCCTGAAACGAAGACTGGGCCAAGGTTTTTGAGAAGATGCTTTGGATGACCTCAAGAGGTCCCATTCAAGAAACGCTCGAATACTTCTAAGGGAGCCCATGCGACGAGACCCAGTTGCGCTACATACAATCCTAGTTATGAAATTATGAGGATCAGTAGCTGGGGTTTCTCATAGGCTTCTATTTAACGGAGGTTACAGGGGGTTAGACTAGAAGACCTCCAGGGTCCCTCTTCCAACTCTATTATTGTGAGTGACTTCAACCATTACCCTCCCCCCCCCAAAAAAAAAGATGAAGGGAAAACACTGACATTGACTGAGATGCACTGGGGGGGGGGATGAATCGCTCCCTCCCCCAGCCATTAACTCTGAAACTCTTCAGCCGCCAGAGCCCCAAACTCTACCGGTTGCATCTCTGCTTGGGAAGCTAAGGCTCGAACAGATAACCTTGATGGGGGAGGGGCGATTTTAGAAGCACTGCACCCCCTTCCCCCTCGATTCCTCTCGGGTGGATTTAAGCGTCTGGGGCGCTTTTATTTTTCGGGCAGGCAGCAGCGAGAATAAACCAAAGTGTATTCGATTATTAAATTTACTTAATAATTGTAATATTAAATATTTAATTTATTTTAAAAAAAAGGAGGGGGGGAGAGAAGGCGCGATTGGCTTGGCAAAGCAACGATTCTTTGCCCCGGCGCCCAAGAAACCGCCTGCATTGCATTTATTAATGATGGAAATTCTTTTTATTGTGTAGTAATCCACGCTTAAGGCGGAGAGTGGGCGGGTGAGGAATCCTTTGGCCATTATCGTTCTATTTATTTTATAATTTATTGGCCGCCCAATCGGGGCATCTCGGCTGCTGGCAAACTACCTCGGGAAACAAAGAATGCCTTTTGTTATGTTGATCTTTTAAGCCGAGTTCAAGGCCGCAAGTCGTCGTCGCCGCCGTCGCCGTTAATGGATCCCAATTAAAGTGAAGGATCCGGCGACCTGAGGCTGGCAATTTTGCCCTTCCGCACCTCTTTGCAAAGATCCTCGTTTGCATGTCTGAAGGATTAGCGGCGGGTAAACGCCGGGTTGGCCTTGGGTCAAGTTTCGCAATGCAATCTGGCTGACCTGTTACTGTGTGTGTGTGTGTGTGTGTGTGTGTCACCCCCCCCGCCCCCCCCCGAAGTCCAGTTCACCTCCGACGCGGGTTAATTGAGGCCCAGAGGGTTTGTGCTCTTCACACGACCATCTCTGGTTAAGTGAATCTCTCAGGAACGAAGGCGAATATACGTGTCTCGGGATAACGCTGCAGGATCCAAGCTGGGTCGGTCAACGGGACCACAGAGGTTTCAAGTCTTCGGAGCTTTCGGACAAGTGCTGGAGAAGTTCTATTAGGGATACGTTTCCCTGAGGATGGACCTCCAACTTAAGTCCGAAAGCTCAGAAGACACAAAAACCTCTGGCCGACCCAGGTTGGATCCTAGTTGAATCTCTTGTTTCGCCTCCATTCGGAACGCATTTCTTTCTATTGGCAGGTCCTGGAGAGTAAACTGCGTTGAAGCTAGTGGAGAACTTGGATAAAGGGGCAGCTTTGCGCGTAGATTACGGTTCCCCGAAGTGGTCAGTATTTAATTTAATTTAATTTAATTTATAAAATGTATATGTTGCCCAACTCCCGAAGGACTCTGGGCGGCTTACATCATGTAAAAAAAAACCATATAAAAAGAATTTTAAAAAACCATATCTATATTAAAATAAAACATTCACACAACCATACATGGGCCAATCAGAACAACTATTGGCCCCAGGCCAATAGTTCAGTTTCTCTACATCAGAGGTGTCAAACTCAATTTCATTGAGGGCCGCATCAAGG
>QLTV01002277.1:206454-218266 GCA_003457575.1 Thermophis baileyi
GGAGGAAGAGAGAGAGAGAGAGACAAAGAGGGAGAAAGAGAGAGAGGGAGAGAAAGAGAGGGAGAGAGAGAAACGGAGAGAGACCTCAGCTTTGCAATTATTGATAACCGAGCGGGTGATTTACGGCTCTGCTGATTAAATTCCCCCCCCCTTTCCCTCCTCCCTTTCCTTTTAAAGGCCCAGTCTTCTCAAACTAGTGTTTCCTTGGGACGAGTTGGGAAACGGTTTCATTTATTCATTTGTTCGTCTTTCCTTTCTTCCCTCCTCTTGACTTTTATCGAAAAGTTTGATCTGGCTTTAGTCTGGGAGATTTCCCCCCTTCCTTCTCGAAAGGATCTTGCAAAAACAAAGTGACCCTTTTCCAGTCTTTTTATACTTGTGTGTCTTGCACCCGAACAAGAAAACGACTCTTCCATTGGCGCTCCACGTTGCCTTGACTTTTTTACTCCCGAGCAAAACGCTCAAGCCTCAAAAACTTGGCGGCTACTTTTCAGAAACCCAACATCGCCAAACGCCTGCGGAGACATCACCGCGGACCGGCCCTTCTTTTCCATTATTATTATTATTTTGCCCCCACCCAATTTTTTTTTTAAAAAAAAAATCCTATCGACCCATAGAGTCCAATGTACGCGGGGGCCTAAATGAAATCAACTCTCTTAAATTGGTTCTAAGACGGCTGGAAATGTACTGGGAATATTTTATTTTATTTTTATTTAGTTACATTTCCCAGGAACCCAATTTGAGCAAAGCAGCCGTTAATTGATTAAAAAAACAAAACAAAAAAAAACAAAGTAGTTCTGCTGGACATCCAGGGAAATTGTACTTCCTGCTAATCCGGCTGCTGTGAGCTGCGCTTTTATTTTATTTATTTATTTTAACTTGGGAAGAAAATTCCGAGCCTTCGGTTTAACTCGTAACCGATTGAGGCCTGCGCTTCTTCGGGGGGGGGGGGGAATAAGAGTTGCGACCTCGGTGGATTTAATTCAAGCGGTTGTGGTTCGTTTTACTTATTTTACTCCCTTCAAGACGTCTCTCTGCAAAAACCGAATTCTGCTTTGCTTGCGAGTGTCTGCTTAATTCGTTCATTTCTTCTACTGCGATCATCCCCACACGCGCGCGCACCAAAAAAGGGGGGGTCGCACCAAAAAGGGGGGGTCGCACCCCTTCGATTTACTTTTTTCTTTTCATTTCTTCTCCCGACAGATCCGAACCGGGCATTTTTAAGTCACTGGTTTAAATATGGCTCGACTTCTATACTCCCTTTCTTTTTCCCTCGGAACAATATTCCGAGTTAAAACTCTGGGGGGGGGGGAAGTGCGCTTCGGTGGGCTGCCCGCGATGGGGTGGTTTTTTTTTTCCCCTTTCCCAACGAAAGAAAACATTTTATACTTTTAATACCTAACCTGGTTTGAGGGAAAGAAATCAAATAAAAGAGACCCGTGTCCCGATTTCCATCCATGAAAGGGTAATTATTGATAAAGGTTCATTATGGAATAGATTGATTTGTTTCAAATAGCTTGAAGTTACCTTTGGATTTTAATTTTTCCTCCTTCCGGAAGCAGCTTGGATCTCTTTTTGCGAGGCGCATTTTGCGCCCGGAGAACTTAACTATATACGACGAGGCCCGTCTTCCAAGCTCAAGGGTGCCCAATCTTTTGGCCTCTGTTCTCAGCCAAGATTGAGACGCGAATTAAAGGGGTCATATTTTTGTCTCCGGTATTCCAGGAACCCCAGATTCGCTGCTTCCTCTTTATGGCGGGGGGGGGGGTCCCTTGATTTCCCACAGGCTCGCTGCGGGGGAGGGGAGGGGGCAAAAGACTTCACCTTGAAAACGGCTTTGAATTGAAACAAGGCATGATTAGATTAAAACACGGGTAACCTTGTTGCTGGAGCACCGCTTCTCTATTTCTTGCAGGGTCTCCCTCTTTTTAATCTATTCTCTACCAGAGTCCGAATTTGGACACGGAGCGGTTTTGGTTTTGGTTTTTTGTTTTGTTTTTAGGATTTTAATAGTGGGAGATTTAAAGATGGATATGAGATTCTGAGCTCAATTTAAGAGATTGCGGGGGGGGGGGGGTTTCCGGGATCTATACTGAGATTTTAGTTGAGATCCAGTCAGGAAACGCATGCATTTTGCACCAATTGGAACTGTCCATGGGAGGGGGGGGAGTTGTCTTTGTGTGCACAAAAAATAATTTGAGCGGTGCTGGAAGGGCGGAAGTAAACAATATTAGAATTTCAAGGGTGTTTCTAAGGCAAGGTTGTGGATCTAGGAGTCGGTGAAGTTCAAGTTTCGATTTAAAGGAGTTTTTTGTTTTTTGTTTTTGTTTATCCTTTGCAGCCAGAAACCACTTCAGCACGGCATTTCAGATACAAAGTCAATCTTTCTGAGGTCTTGTTCCTACGGTAAGTAAGAGTTAATTATCTTAGGATGGCTTATAACCCATTTTAAATCTAGGTTTATCTGCACTAGATAGATACACATTGATCTGCACTAGTTGAAATGGCCATTATTAGTGCGATGCAGACTGATCTATTCTCCAGAAGGGCCACTTCTCCCTTTAATTGACAGGATTCCATCCATAGTAATTCTGATTGCATTTTCACAGTGTCCATTCAGGAGATTGGCTTCTCTTAAAGATGTTACACGTAATCGGATCTGTTTTGTTCGGAGATGAGGAAACCCCCCCCCCCACACACACACACACCTTGTAGGCTGGACTAGAAACTTGAAAAGGCAAGGACAAACTGCTTCCAATATGCAGCCAAGAAAAAAAAACACCCAACCAATCTCCATCTCACCTCAATCATCCAGGTCATGGTTGTCCCAAAGGTGCTTTTTTCCAAAAGGCAACTGCACTTTCTTTGTTTTCCCTTTGAAAGCATTCCTCTTTTTCATCCAAGAAGCTGAATGAACCGAAGAAGCTTCTTGGATGAGAAGTGAAATGTTTTCAAAGGGAAAAAAAGAAGATCCAGTTGTTTGGAAAAAGCACCTTTGGTTCTCACCTGAGTGGTTTTCTTTGGCTGCATTATGGAAAGAGATCGTCTTGGCCTTTTCACCTTTTTTCCTCTTTTGCACAGTTGATGTTAGCTCTATTGCAAAACTTTTAAGCAAAGGGTTCCATGTTTAACGAGGCCTGAAGAATTGAACCATATTAGGGTTGAATGAGAAGGACAAACCCCAGATGTTGACTAAAGAAGGTTGCTTGGTCTTGGCAAAGCTTTGCGTTCCTGATTGGGATAACGGAATTGGAAGGGACCTTAAGGTCGTCTCAAGGAAGCTTTTTTTCCTCTCCTAAAATCAACCCTGACTCTCCTTTGGAAGGACAGATAGTGAAGGTGAATCTCAAATACTTTGGCCACCAAATGAGAAGAGAAGAGAAGAGAAGAGAAGAGAAGAGAAGAGAAGAGAAGAGAAGAGAAGAGAAGAGAAGAGAAGAGAAGAGAAGAGAAGAGAAGAGAAGAGAAGAGGACTCTTCTGGAGAAGACCCTGATGTTGGGGAAGACGGAAGGCAAAAGGAGAAGGGAAGGAGGAGGAGATGGTTAGATAGGGTCATCCACACAATTGGCATGCATTTGGGCAGACTCCAAGAAGCGATGGAGGGGAGGGGCGGGTGACATGCTATGGTCCATGGAGTCACGACTTCAACTCCTGATCAACAAAAACTTTGATTCCTGTCATTTAACTCTTAGCAAACCTGCTAACACCGCCCAAAACTTTGTGTAATTGAGCTGTGTATCTTCACAGTTGCAGATCCTTTATTCTGTAATGGCACCTCATCCACTTTCTTCTTCTCCCTCTCTCTCTCTTTCTCTCTCTCTCTCTTTCTTTCTCTCCCTTTCTTTCTCCCTTTCTTTCTCTTCCTTCCTTCCTTCCCTTTTTCTTTCCTCCTTTCTTTCCCTTTCCTTCCTTTCTTTTCTTCTTTCCTCCTTTCCTCTTTTTCCTCCTTTTTCTTTCCTCCTTTCTTTCCTCCTTATTCCCTTCCTTTTTCCCTTCCTTTTTTCCCTTTTCTTTCTTTTTTGAGGCTGAGGTGGCACCTTCCATATTAACTTTCAGAAGAGTTCTCAGTTTCTTTTTCATGGCAATATGGGGGAGCATAAGGTTCCCCAAAAGTAGGGGCAGTTGGCTAAGGGACTTCTGGTCTTTAACACTGGTTTTATGGTCAGCTGACACCCGAGGAATGTTTATTGCAATTCCCTGGAGAGCTGTATTTCATTGTTTTTAGGCTAGGAGGAGCCATCTCAAGGTTTGGGTGAAGGCTGCGTATAAACAGGTTAATAAATAAACACTGAAATAATATCTAGCGCTCTGTTCAGTGCAGATAAAATTGCTGGGCTGGGTCAGAAGAGGGACCTGGGTGATAGGAAACACTGTTTAGTTCAGCGGCTGTGAATATGCTGTCCTTGTTAGAATCAGAGAATGGGGAGGGCACCTCAGAGATCATCTAGCCCAACCTTCTGCCCAATGCTCAAATACGGTGGCCAGATGTCTATAGAGTTTGAAATCCTAGGAAAGAGAGCAGGACTTGGCAGTAGTAGATGAGAAAGAGATCCGGGTATCTCCCAGAAGATGTAGACCTGTTCTTTATTGTCCCCTAAGGCAGGATCAGAAGCAGTAGGTTAAAATGAGAAGTTCAGGCTAGACATCAGGAAGATAATTCTTCACTGTATAAACTATGGAACAGGCTGCCACATGAAGCGGTGAGTTCTCCTTTGCTAGAAGTCTTCAAATGGGACAGTGGACGGTCATTGGTCAGAAGCCTGTAGTACAGTGTTTCTCAACCTTAAGCCACTTTAAGTTGTGTGGACTTCAACTCCCAGAATTCCCCAGCCAGCATAGCATAGCATAGCAGGTTGGGGAATTCTGGGAGTTGAAATCCACACAACTTAAAGTGCCCAAGGTTGAGAAACGCTCTACTACCAGTAGTAGACCCATAATTAAACAAGAGAATGGAGACTGTGACTTCTTTGGTAACTTCCAACTTGTGATTTCATGAACATCCCACTTCATAAGGCAGCAACAACATGTTAAAAAAAAAAAGGAAGGGCACTTTGATGTCATGGTTGGCTCCACTATCTTGATTTCTTTACTTGATTTCTCTGATTTCCAGCTTTTAGTATTTCACGGTTAGAGGTAGACAGCCTCTAAGTTTGTATCTGATGCTTCATTTCTTCCAAGTCAGTGGCCATCACAATCTTGAGTCAATGGGGAAATGCATATACTGGATTTTTGTTGCTGTACATCATATCCATTGTACAATGAGTGAGTTATGATCCATAAGTCACCTTTTTGCCTTTTTTTATAGCTGACTTTAGTTTTGAAGGCAATGGAAGGATTTCAAAGGGTGTCAGATATGAGGGCTTAGGATTCCCCCCTCCCCCAGTTGACCCATTATTGGTCTAAAACTGGTTGACACTGGTTGGCATGCAACAAATGGAAAACCAACTTATTGCAAGCCCAAAGATCTATTTTGATCTGATCCTCTGCAAGAGAATCTGTGAATTGGATTTAACACAATATTTGTAAACTCTTTGTACGCTCTCCTTAATTCGTATATATGAGCTTCTTGTGATTTCCCATACAGTACACTTGTCGATTGAATCAAAATGCAGTTTTTAACGATCCCTACCGTATTCAGACATTAGATGTACATCTGATTCTATCCAACCTTAAGGCAAATAGGGGGTTGGACTACAAGATCTTTAAGGTCCCTTTCAACTCTATTGTTCTATGTTAAGGCAATCTTCCTCCAGGGGCATTCTCTGTATTATGTCACTCCTAACCAGGATTAACCAGGTTTGGACTGGCATAATCACTCCTAATAAAAACAATCAGGATTGGTTTTGTTAGGAGTGATTATGTCACTCCTAACCAGGATTGGTTTTGAGAGGATGATGTACATCTTTGGGGATTTTTATTATAGCCGTGGATGTATGAATGTTGGAAAGCATGAACCTGATTTTAAAGGAAGATTGTGGTTAGACTGGACAGCCCTCTGACTGAATGTTTAAATGTGGGTTTCTACTGAGCAGGGGTTGGTCTGGATGTCCTCAAGGGCACCCTTCCAACATTTTGATACTAAGAGTCTCCCTCTTTCCCTCTGCCATGCTCCTAACTGCAACTCCCAAGGCTGTTATTTCTAGTTGTAAAATGCAAGGCATATGATTATACCCATGTGTTTAATGCAACTTTTTCCAATTAGCATCCAGATTCATACGTTGACCTTTGACTTCAGCTAATCATGGGCTGGCTGGGAATTTGTAATTGCAGCATATCCAGAAGACAGGGAAGGGTGCTTTAAGCTACTACAGGCAGTCTTCGACTTACAACAGTTCGTTTAGTGACCATTTGAACTTACAGCAGCGTTGAAAAAGGTGACTTTTGACCGTTTTTCACACTTATAACCCTTGCAGCATCCACATAGTCGCGTGATCAAAATTCAGATGCTGGGCAGCTGTTTCATACTTATGACGGTTGCAGTGTCCCAGGGTCATGTGATCCCCTTTTGCGACCTTCTGACAAGCAAAGTCAATGGGGAAGCCAGATTCACTTAACAACCGTGTTACTAACTTAACAGCTGCAGTGATTCACTTAACCACGGTGGCCAGAAAAGTCGTAACATGGGTCAAAATTCACTTAACAAATGCCTCACTTAGCAACAGAAATTTTGGACTCGGTTCCGGTTGTAAGTCAAGGACTACCTGTATTAATTTAAGATTAAGATTAATAATGATTATTTAAGATTAAGATTATCTAAAATGCCATTGTTAAATCTTCAAGAGGGGAAATGGGTTTATGATCATCATAGCGTGCAGTTGAAAGCATCTTAAAGAATACTGTAACCCCACAAACCCAACCTGTTTTCTAGAAGTTGAACTTTTTAAGATTCTACCCATGTAGGAAAGTAGTAACTAGAAGAATGTATTATCCAATTGACCTCAATGCCTTTTAGATTGCATAGCAACCCTGGTCCACCATCCTGGCTTAGATTTTGCTTTCTTGAAAGTAATTCCTCTTGAATATTGGGCTTCTCACTTTCAGGTGAAGAATTCATTTCCAAGCTCCGTTTAGCAGGGACAACCTCTCTTGAAGTTCCTTTGCCTTTACAAGGTGGCCCTTTCTTACTGTCATAAGGTACTTTACTTACACAAAAGCTACTGATTAGCAAAGAAGGGTGGAAGGATTTAGATGGTTAAAGGTGGGAAAATGCCCTTTCAACCTTCTGCAGAATTCTTGTGTTGGCCCAAGTAGCCATTGGGACATTTTAAGCATATGGTTGAAAATGTAGGTCTGGCACAATCTCAGGTTTTGGGAGAAGATTTTTAAGGGCCTGGTTTTTATTCTCTCAGCTGCCCAACCTGAACTTCCACTCAAAGCCTCCAGAAGTTGTGAATGCTCCAACACTGGGAGTTTTTAAGAAGAGATTGGACAACCAGTTTAGAACATAGAATAACAGAGTTGGAAGGGATCTTGAAGGTCATCTAGTCCAACCCCCTGCATGAGCAGGAGACCCCATACCATTTCAGAAAAATGGCTGTCCCATCTCTTAAAAGCTCTAATGATGGTTCACCCACAACTTCTGAAGGCAAGCTGATCCCATTGGTTCATTGTACTCACCATTAGGAAATTTCTTCTTAGTTCTAGGTTGTTTCTCTCCTTGATTAATTTCCATCCTTTGATTCTTGTTTTGCTTTCTGGTGCTTTGGAAAATAGGTTGATAGCCCCTCTTCTTTATGACAGCCCCTCAAATACTGGAATACTGCTATCATTTCACCCCTGGTCATTCTTTTCTCTAGACTGGCCAAACTCAACTCCTGCAACCGTTCTTCATCTGTTTTAGTCTCCAGCCCCCTAATTATTTGTCTGAAATGGTATAGTTTTTCCTGCCTGAGCAGGGGGCTGGACTAGAAGACCTCCAAGGTCCCTTACTGTGTTAAAGCCAGTAAGTTAGACCTCATTAATATATATAGAAGAGTGAAACCGTTCAGAAAGTCTGGGAAGTTTTGGGAAAAATGTAATTGTATGCTACTTTCATGCTGGAAGTGTGGAATTGACATCTCCCTGAGGAGATGACCAGGAACTAACTGAGAGAAGATTACCTTTTAAACAAGTAACTTTCAGCCAGACGTCCATCCTTTTATTGCCCTGGTCTCCATAAAGAAAGGATGAGATGCAGATGTGAGAAGCTTATCACCAGAAATTATCTCGTTGGGAAACTTTGCCAACCAACCAAGCAATTCCTTTAGGTTTCTGAAAGCTGACACTTCTAAACTTAGATCTCATGAGCTCCTTTCTAATCCACCTTCCAGATCTATGTAGAACAAGGATCTCCAAGAAGCTAAGTAGGTTGAGGTGTCTTTAACTGCGGTCTTGATTTTCTTTTTTCTTTTTCCCTTTTCAGGTGCTTGAAAACTCCTTTGATTGTAACAGCCCAGAAGTTTAAGCCAAACGGTTTTGTGTTCGTGTTCTGGTCCTTTTCCATCCAAGTTGCTCACTTGTCTTGACGGGAGTCCCGATCACCACCATCACTGCTGCTTTTTGACCAAGTGAACTGTGTTTCGAAGGATATAAAATGTATCAAAGCTTGGCCCTTGCTCCAAATCCTGGCCAGTCAGCCTACCCCCACGATTCCAGCAATTTCCTGCACACCCCAGCAAGCCCGGCCGTTTACGTCCCCACCAGTCGAGTTTCCTCCGTGCTCCAGGGCCTGCCTTACCACCTGCAAAGCTGTGATCCCACCCACCAAGGCCATCCTCTGGGCAGCCACCCCGGATGGGGTCAACCAGCCACTGCTGAGGCTTCTCACTTCAACACTGGCAGCCCTCACCCACCTCCCAGTTTTTCCTACACCCACAGCCCTCCTGGGGGGAGCACTGCCGGTCGAGATGGGGGCTACCAAAGTCCACTGTTGCTGGGCACCGGAGGGCGTGACCAGTATGGGAACACTCTGATGCGTTCGGTCAATGGATCCTACTCCAGCCCGTATCCCGGGGCTTATGTGAACCCAGCGGAGATGACGCCATCTTGGCCTGCCAACCATTTTGAGAGCAGTGTCTTCCATAGCCTCCAGACGCGACAAGGAGTCTTGCCGGGCCGGAGAACCACATTCGGTATGTAGCATTTATTGATGTGTTGATTTTAACCCACATTTATTATTTTTACAAAGAGCTCAAAGCAGCGAATATATTCAACACACCTTCCTCCTATTTTTCCCACAACAAGAACCCTGTGAGGTGGGCTGGGCTAAGAGAGAGAGGGACAGTCACAAAAAGTCACCCAGCCGGCTTTCACGGCTAAGATGAGACTAGAATTCACAGCCACCTGGTGATTGGCCTAAAAGTCACCCAGCTGCTTTCATGGTTAAGATGGGACTCGAACTCATGATCTCCTGCTTTCTAGCCTGTTGGTGTATTAACCACTAGACCAAACTGGCTCTCCTATCCCCAATTGTAGCAATGCCAGTCTCCTTGTAATGATTTGCCACCAGTGATTTAGGTCTCAAGGCTGGTGTGACGGTAAAGGTTTCATTGGTTATATGTCCTCGGTTCTGGTAGCCTCTTTTGTAAAATGCAGAGTTTGGGAACAGTCACAAAAACAGAAGGCAGAGAAGTTTGAATCATGCCATAGTCAGCATTGGGGGGGGGCAGTGAGGAGGGTAAATGAAATTCAGCCAAGAGCTGAAAATGTTGGATAAATAATTCTGTGCTGAGAAAGGGAAGATTTAATTTAGGAGCAACATCTGTGTTGCATGTGGAAATCCACATTGGGGTAGGTTATCATGATTTTCCTAAATGTTTCCTTGGAAAAAAGCTTGTGGAAACAACTGGGTACCATTGTATTGCTCTTAGAGAACAAATCTATTGATGGCTAAGTGATATAGGGTCTCTGCTCCTGTTTGAGCACGGGGTTGGATTAGAAGACCTCAAAGATCCCTTCCAGCTCTTATATTGATTGAATTCCTTGTTATAGAGTCAAGGGTTTATCAATTACTTGCCGAAAGCATTTTGATGAGAGGATTTTGACATTTGGTTTATATTATGGAATCTTCTCAGGCACTTAAGTTAATTTAACAAAGGTGTGTTTCACAGTTTTGTGCTTTATTCAGTAATGGTTTCAGATCTGTTGTGTGAACAGTGGCATTACAAGGGGATGAGTTATAACATGTTAGAAGATGCAGAGTCTGGGGGGGGGAGAAATAAAATCTAGTTACTCTGATAAAATGGGCTGCCAATAAATTTAATAGATGTAATAATTGCCAGAACCTTATGTTCTAGGATCTTTTACAAAATGCTGCTTGAAGAATAAAAAAGTAATTTCTATAACAATGAGCAACTAGAAACTGTAAAGAACAGTTCTGATATGTTCTAACATGATTGTATAGTGGAATACAGTTTTAGCAGTTAAATTCTGTTATTCTTAATGTGAAAGTGACTATACCAGGGGTCCCCAAACTTTGCAACTTTAAGACTTGTGGACTTCAACTGGGCATGCTATGCTGGCTGGAGAATTCTGGGAGTTGAAGTCCACAAGTCTTAAAGGTGCCAAGTTTGGGGACCCCTGACCTAGATGATTGAGAACCTCCATAGGCACTGCTAGTATATTTCTCTGTATGGGAGTATGTGCATAGGTTAGTATTTTTTCAAGGACGTGATTTTACAAAGTAACACACCCCAATTTAACAGAAGTCACAGCATACTGTGATGGTATGGCCAAAGATAAAGGTTTTAAGTGTGGGATGGAAACTTCTTTGCAGAGACAGAGTCTCTTTACAGGAAAGTATTTTTAAAGAGCTCTTAATGATGAATTCCAAAGGAAGACCAAGTACCCATTAATTAGTTTCTATAGGAAGTGCCCTTGGTGAGAATGGTGTAGAATGTAGAATGGTGAGCTCCATTTCCAGGGTTCAGTCCTTTTAAAGAAGGATCTTAAGTTGGGCAGATGCTGAAAAATAACCTGCCACCCAGCTAGAATTGAACCTAACATGCATTGACTTGAACATGCCTGACCTGTTGCCAAGTGTACTTTGGAGTTTGTGACTTTGAGATTTGACCTGGGCATGGTGTGTGCACACATCAGCACGCATACCTCATCAGCATAAAATGCCTTTGGATCTCCCCCCCCTCTCCTTTCTCCCCCCTCCCCTCCTTGCAGGGCCTGTCAAAAAAGCCAGCCCAAGTGGGAAATAAGTTATTTAGATAACATTCAGACCAGCCAAATGTAGGCCTTAGGGAAAGGTTTCACTCCTGAGAAGTTAAAGGAATAACAGAGTTGGAAGGGACCTTTGAGGTCTTCTAGTCCAACCCCCTGTTCAGGCAGGAAACCCTATACCATTTCAGACAAATGGTTGTCCAATCTCTTCTTAAAAACTTCCAGTGCTGGAGCATTCACAACTTCTGGAGGCAAGTTCTTCCACTGATTAATTGTTCTCACTGTCAGGAAATTCCTCCTTAGTTCTAGGTTACTTCTCTCCTTATTTATTTATTTATTTATTAAATTTGTATGCCGCCCAACTCCCAAGGGACTCTGGGCGGCTCACAACAATATAATTGTTGATTTGTTTCCACCTATTGCTTCTTGCCTTGCCCTCAGGTGCTTTGGAGAATAGCTTGACTCCCTCTTCTTTGTGGCAGCCCCTCAAACACTGCTATCATGTCACCCCTGGTCCTTCTTTTCCTTAAACTAGACATACCCAAATGGAACGTAATTCCCTTCTCACCCCTCCAGTTTGTCTTTCTTTCTTTCTTTCCTTCTTTCTTTCTTTATTTCTTGCTTTGTTTGTTTCTTTCTTTCTTTCTTATTTGTTTTTTTTCT
>QLTV01002277.1:224005-254646 GCA_003457575.1 Thermophis baileyi
CTGCACGGGGTTGGACTAGAAGACCTCCAAGGTCCCTTCCAACTCTGTTCTGTTCTGTTCTGTTCCGTTCCTTATTCTCTTCTCTACTCTACTCTACTCTACTCTACTCTACTCTACTCTAGCTATATGCCCTTTTATTTTAGCATCTATGCTTGTTCATATCAAGGCTAAGAATACAATCCCAGTTAATATCATGTTGGCTGCAGTGGTTTGGTTAATGGTGCACTAGGAGATATTTATTTATTTGTTGCATTTTTATCTTTACTCTGGAAGTTCAATGTAGCATCCATAGGACCCTCCCTCATTTTATCCCTAAGACAATCATCATGCGGTACTGCTTGTACTGGGAGCGATGAGCTGAAAAATCTCGCTCCATGGACACTGCCTTGAGTGGGAAATTGGACAGACCCCTTGATTCAATTCTATAAGTAGTCTATTTATTTATTTATTTATTTTATAAAATTTGTATGCCGCCCAACTCCCGAAGGACTCCTCGACTTATGGCCACAATTGAGCCCAATACTTCACCAAGCAAGACAGTTGCTAAGCGAGTGCTTGCGCCATTTTACGACCTTTCTTGCCACAGTTGTTAAGTGACTTACCACAGTTGGTTAAATTAGTAGCACAGTTGTTAAGTGAATTACTGCCGTTGTTAAATTAGTAATACGGTTGTTAAGTGAATCTGGCTTTCCCCATTGACTTTGCTTGTCCAAAGGTTGCAAAGAGGGATCACATGACTCTGGGATCACTGCAACCGTCATAAATATAAGCCAATTGCCAAACATCTGAATTTTGATCATGTGACCACGGGGATGTTGCAACGGTCAAAAAGGTCAACGGTCAAAAATGGTCATGTCACTTTTTTCAGTGCCATTGTAACTTCAAATGGTCACTAAATGAATGTAAATCAAGGACTACCTGTACTACCATTGTATTGTGCTTACCCTCAGTGTAGATATATGATGCTGGGATGATGGAACTGCTGCTCCCTTTCCCTTTCCCTTTCCCTTTCCCTTTCCCTTTCCCTTTCCCTTTCCCTTTCCCTTTCCCTTTCCCTTTCCCTTTCCCTTTCCCTTTCCCTTTCCCTTTCCCTTTCCCTTTCCCTTTCCCTTTCCCTTTCCCTTTCCCTTTCCCTTTCCTCTCCTCTCCTCCTTCATTTTTCTTTCTATAAAAATTATACATACCCACACTCCTTGCCACTTTTTATCAGTGTATGCTCTTCTCTTCTCTTCTCTTCTCTTTTCATCTCTTCTCTTCTCTTCTCTGCTCTTCTCTTCTCTTATCTTCTCTTCTCTTCTCTTCTCTTCTCTATTATTTTTCACATAACATAACTGTGAGGTGAGCAGGGCTGAGAGAGAGGGGCTGACCTAAAGTCACCCAGTCAACTTTTATGCTGAAAACAGGATTAGAACTCAGTCTCCTGGTGATTGGTCCAAACCACCACCACCCCAAGCTGGCTTTCATGCCTAAGGTAGGACTACAACTCCTAGTCTCCTGGCTTCTACCCTGGTGTCTTAAAACGCTAGAACAAACTGGCACTCCTTACGGTGGGTAGGTAATTGAAATTGACCAGAATGCCTTGGATTTTTCTGCCCCCTCCTCAATCTACAACATTACGGGGCAAGCCGGGGTCAAATGGAGTATTCAGGGCCAGCACTTAACCCCTTGCAACAGAAATCATCCTTCAGTAAGCTCTAAAAATGGCACAAGGCTTGTGTTTTCCTTGGCACAAAGCTGTTTTGCAAAAAACATGTTGCTGCTGTCGTGGTGGCAGTGATGGATTGGTTTTCCAAAGTTCCTGCTTCTCTTCCATCTGCTCTCTTTTTCGGTTGCCACCACCTCCCTGGTGTTGCTGTAGGGCGCGTCCTTGGTATAACCTTGGGGTTTATTTGGCAGGACACGTAGAAGAGGTTGCCTTCTGTGTTCCACAAACACAGCCACAAAGTTGTGTGTGCAACACCAGCAGCTTTCCGATTTAAGAGCAGGATTCAACCCTGACAGAATTACGGCCCCTCCCCTTATACCATCTTTTCATCCTTCAGAATAACAGAGTTGGAAGGGTCCTTGGAGGTCTTCCCGTCCAAGCCCCCTGCTCAAGCAGGAAACCCTATGCCATTTCAGACAAATCTCTTCTTAAAAACCTCCAGTGATGGAGCACCCATAACTTCTCCAGGCAAGCTGTTCCACTGGTTAATTGTTCTAACTGTCAGGAAATTTCTCCTTAATTCCAGGTTGCTTCTCTCCTTGATTAGTTTTCATCCATTGCTTCTTGTTCTGCCTTCAGGTGCTTTGGAGAATAAGTTGATCCCCTCTTCTTTGTGGCAGCCCCTTAAATATTGGAACCCTGCTATCTTTCTTCCTTTGCCCTTGCTGTACCACGTTGACACACAAAACGGTGGTGTCACAGAATACAGTCAATTGTGGTGACTTTCTATGCCGATGCGTGTTGCCCCATATCTGGATTTTCCGGGAGATTTGAAGTTTTGATTCAGAAAATCAATATAGGTAATCCTCGACTTATGACCACAATTAAGCCCCAAATTTCTGTTGTTAAGTGAGACATTTGCCATTGTAACTTATGAACGGTCACTAAACGAACTGTTGTAAGTCGAGAATTACTTGTACATGTTTGGGATTGATTTGAGGAAAGTGCTCTCGTGCGTGTGAATAACCAAATTGAAATAAAGCTTCCTGAAACAATTTGGAAAACTGGTTGGGAAAGCTGAATTGGCAGCTTAAATCACTTTGGAATTAAATATTTGAACCGATGACTTGCTTAGGCCCACCCATACTTTCACGGAAGGTAAATTTTCTCAGCTTTTGATCAGAACTGAGCTACAAGGCTTCTCTGAGCTTTTCTGTCTCTGGCCTGTTCCCATCAGGGCTGTGAAGAGTTGGGTTGTAGCCCACAGCTTTGATGACAAACTCAGCTTCCAGTTGCTATTATTGTCAGACATATTTGGGGGCAGTTCCTTGGAATAATGACATTAGGATGTCTCATGCCCTCTCAGGCCACCCAGAAGCAGGTGATGGTCATCTCTGCTTTATTGTATACCTGTCCAACAGATTGTTGATTAACCTGGTGCTTCGGTTGTTCGCCCAACTGCTCTGTTGATCCTGGGACATCCATCCATTTGGATGGAACGCAAAGCAAAACCATTTCTCTTCTCTCAATTCCAAATGAGCTTTCTGGAGGAATCAACGTAGCATTGATGGCCCCACCAAGGACAGTAGGTTGACTGTAACCCCGAACCATTGCCTAGGGCTTATTCTAGTAGACAATAAGGATGACTAGAATAGAATAGAGCTGGAAGGTACCTTGGAGGTCTTCTAGTCCACACACACCCTTAAGCAGGATATCCTATACCATCTAAGACAAGTGGCTGTCCAGTCTCTTCTTAAAAACCTCCAGTGATGAATTACCCACAACTTCTGGAGGCAAGTTGTTCCACTGGTTAATTGTTCTCACTGTCAGGAAAGTTCTCCTTAATTCCAGGTTGCTTCTCTCCTTGATCAGTTTCCATCCATTGTTTCTTGTCCTGCCCTCTGGTGCTTTGTAGAATAAGTTGACCCCCTGTCCCAAAGGTGTTTTTTCAAGAGGCAGCTGGACTTTCTGGGTTTTGTTTTTTCCTTTGAAGACGTTTTGCTTCTCATCCAAGAAGCTTCTTCAGCTCATGGATGAGAAGCTTCTTCAAGCTTTTTGGATGAGAAGCGAAACGTCTTCAAAGAAAAAGAAAAAAGTCCAGAAAATCCAGTTGCCTCTTGGAAAACAAAGCCCCTTTGGGACAACCATGACCTGGATGATTGAGAATCTCCATAGACAAGTTGAACCTCTCTTCTTTGTCTTGCCTTTAAGTCAGAATTTGGTAGAGGTAAAGCTGTAAAACGGATGGGGAAAGGTGACTTCTCACCCTTCTCCACTACACACACACACACACACACACACACACACACACACACAGAGAGAGAGAGAGAGAGAGAGAGAGAGAGAGAGACACTTCTGTAGAGAGTCTGTCATTTGTCAGGTCTAAGCTGTCGGAGTGATTGATACGCAGAGTTCAGTCTACGCGGACTTTCTCCGTCAGCCAAGACATTCCAGCAGGCCTGGTCCAGTCTGCTTGTCGCCAGCAGTCAACAAGCAACATGGTTTGATTGAAGTCAGGGAAGTCTCCTCATCCTCCCTCTCCTCCTCCCCCTTTTATCATCTTACAATAACATCATCTCGATCATTTATTTTTACAACCAAGCTGGGCTGCGTGTCACCCGGCCCTTGCAAACTGCATTTTAAAAAAGGGGAGGGGGATGTTGTTTGGAGGGTGGGTGGGTGTTAAGTTTTAGTAAGGCACCCTCCGTGCCTCCAGAGAAGTCAACGGCCATTAGTTTCTGCCTTTGCGTAGACAAGATAATTATTGCAGAGTTTAGAACAAGAAAAGGAAGAGGAGTTAACCAAGGGGAATGCTTGAAAGAATAGGTTAATGTGCTGAAATCAGAAAGGAGGAAAAAAATAGGCTAATAATGTACCTCCTAAAAAGTGGAAAGTAACAGAAGAAGAGTGAATGTTTATTTATTTGAGGCGTCTTTGGTGCTCTCTGAGCTTGGTTGTTTTCTTGCAGGCGTTTCATTAACCAAACTAGGTAACATCATCAATATTTGGGTAATGAGACATCCGCTAGAAAACACAAAGACCCCTCATTTCAATCCTGTAAGCTACAAATATTCTCCTTCATTGGTACTTATTTATTTTTATTTGTTATATAAATTTATATGGCTGCTCAACTCACACCGAGGTCATTCCGCGTAGCTGACAACATTAAAAGCCCACAAAATAAAACCCAATAACAATC
Source organism: Thermophis baileyi (assembly GCA_003457575.1). Taxonomy (NCBI): domain Eukaryota; kingdom Metazoa; phylum Chordata; class Lepidosauria; order Squamata; family Dipsadidae; genus Thermophis; species Thermophis baileyi. Next base: position 228,850 of record QLTV01002277.1, read on the forward strand.
CTTTATTTTCTATGTCCTGATCTTAAACTCTTGAGGTAGATGCAATTTGTGGTCTCGTCGAAATCATTGAGGAAGAGTATATACAATAGGTGAAGCTTTGTTTGTTTTTAGAGCTTTGTGGTTGTTTAAAAGAAGCTTGTCTTCTCTGACTGTGACAAATAGGTATTTATGATTTTATGGGACCTGGATAATTGCTTCTTTTGAAATCCTGATTATTCTGGAAATGTAGAGCCAAGAACACAATTATTATTTCTAGAAATCGACCCAAACTGAAAAAGAATTCTTAATAATTAAACCGTTGCAAGGGTTTCTGTTCCCAATATGAGCTTGGTTGGGGAAACTTTTCAGAATTCTTTAAGTCAAAGGCAACATGACCATGAAATACAGTCATAACTATGGTCAAATTGTGGCTTGAAATACGGTCGTAAATTCTGTCATTTGTTCAGTGGGCCATCAAGTGCTCATGTCCAATTTCACAACCTTTTTTTTTGCAGGGATTGTTAAGTGACCATGGCAGGCATAAAGCGACCACAGCAGTCATTAAGTGAATCCATTGTTTGTAATGGATGTTTTCTGCTTTAAATTGTGTTTAAATTGTAAACTGTGGTCATGTTTAATTGTTCTCACTGTCAGGAAATTTCTCCTTAGTTCTAGGTTGCTTCTCTCCTTGATTAGTTTCCATCCATTGCTTCTTGTCCTGCCTTCAGGTGCTTTGGAGAATAGATTGATCCCCTCTTCTTTGTGGCAGCCCCTGAGATATCAGAACACTGCTATCATGTCACCCCTAGTCCTTCTTTTCAATAGACTAGTCATACCCAATTCCTGCAATCTTAAATATGAACCAGTTGCCAAACATCTGAATTTTGATTATGTGACCCTGGGGATGCTGCAATGGTCATAAGTCTGAAAAATGATCATAAGTCACTTTTTTTCAGTGCCGTTGTAACTTCAAACGGTCACTAAATAAGTCGAGGACTAGCTGTATAGGCGAGCCTTCATTTTCAAGCACAGTTGGGAACCAAACATTTTGTGGCTAAGCAAGGCAGTCATTAAGTGAATTACGGGTGATTTTGCCACCTTCTTTGCCACAATTATTAAGCGAATCCCTGAAGTTGCTAAGTGAATCACGCTGTCGTTCAGCAAATCCGGCTTCCCACACTGACTTTGCTGGTTGGAAGCTGGCTGGGAAGATTGTAAATGGTGATCACATGACCCCAGGATTGTGCAGCCATCATAAATACATGCCGGTTGCCAAATGCCCAGATTCAAGAAAGCAAAATCTATGCCAGGACGGTGGACCTGGGTTGCTATGCAATCTAAAAGGCATTGAGCTCAATTGGATAAACTGCTGATTATATAACATTTATCTAGTCATCATGTTACTACTTTCCTACATGGGTAGAATCTTAAAAAGTGCAACTTCTAGAAAACAGGTTGTGTTTGTGGGTTACAGTATTCTTTAAGAATACCCCCCCCTATTGAAGATTAATAATGGGATCTTAGATAATCTTAAATATCATTATTAATCTTAATCTTAAATTAATATGGTAGTCCTCAACTTACGACCAGAACTGAGTCCACAATTTCTGTTGCTAAATGAATTTTGACCTATTTTACGACTTTTCTAGCCACAGTTGTTAAGTGAATCACTGCAGTAGTTAAATTAGTAACACGGTTGTTAAGTGAATCTGGTTTCCCCAGTGGATTTCATTCTCAGAAAGTCACAAAAGGGGATCACATAACCCCGGGACACTGCAACCGTTGTAAATGTGAGTCAGTTGTCAAGCATCCGAATGTAAATCATGTGACCGTGGGGATGCTACCATGGTCATAAGTGTGAAAAATGGTCATAAGTCACTTTTTTCAGTGCTGTTGTAACTTCAAATGGTCACTAAGTGAACTGTTGTAAGCCGATTATTTATATTGGGAACATCTTGGGCATATGTTGCCTTATACACAGGTAGTCCTTCACTTACGACCACAATTCAGATTTCTGTTACTAAGTGAGAGAGTTGTTAAATGAGTTTTGCCCCATTTATATGACCTTATTTCATTAGAGATGGCCTATAGATATTATAGATCAATATTTCTGAACCTTGGCCACTTGAAGTTGTGTGGACTTCAACTCCCAGAATTCTCCAGTCAAACATGGCTGACTGGAGAATTCTGGGAGTTGAAGTCCACACATCTTCAAGTGGCCAAGATTAAGGAACATTTAGTCTAGATCAGGGGTCTCCAACCTTTGCAACTTTAAGACTTGTGGACTTCAACTTCAATTCTGGGAGTTGAAGTCCACAAGTCTTAAAGTTGCCAAGGTTGGAGACCCCTGGTCTAGATCAGGGGTGGTGAACAATAGCCCTTTTATGACTTGTGGAATTAGAATTCTGGGAGTTGAAGTCCACAAGTCATAAAGGGCCCATGATTCTCCACTTCTGGTCTAGATGAACATCCTTTTAAAAAAAAACCTCTCTAGCAGTGTGCAAACTCGCTGGCTCTCCCTGTTTCCATTTAATCCCCAAAATAATTTTTCTTACACACGGACTTTTTCAGTAGTGACATAATTACTGTAGCATTTCAAGAGAACAGAAGTGGGATATTTCCTCCTTCGCTTGGAGAAATATTCCCACTTCTTCTCTGCCCTCAAATCAAGATGGAGAATTTTTTTAAAAAGTCCACATATAACCCGATTCGGTACAACAACGCGAGAGCACAGACTCTTGGAACAAAACAATTCAGGCTGTCCTTTTGTCCTCTATAACTGCGAACCTTTCTTCTGCACCCTTGTGAGTGTGTAAAGTGTACATGTAACACTGAGTTTAGGCCCTGCAAGGACTGAATTTGCAAAGGAGATTTCGTAATGATTAACTTTTGCTTTGTGTCTCCATGTTCAAAAGCGAGAACCTAACTGTTGCGTGCAACAGGAGGAAACACTTCAGTTTCTAGTCCCTCCCTATTTGTTTCTTTCCTTGCCAGTGACCAAAATCCTTCCTCCTTCAGATAAACAAGATAAGAGTTTGTCTTTTTTGCTTTCTACCGGGTTCTTCTCTGCCAAAATCTTCCAGTTTAGCAGCACTTTTAAAACAAGGTTCGCCAGCTAATCAAATAGTATTTCTCCTCAGATCCATAATGACCATTTGGATGCCTCATATCCATAATGATTCACATTTGGATGCTTGACAACTGACTCACATTTATGACGGTTGCAGTGTCCTGGAGTCACGTGATCCTCTTTTGCGACCTTCTGACAAAGCAAAGTCAGTGGGGTGAAGCCCGATTCACTGAACGACCGTGTTACTAATTTAAGAACTGCATTGATTCACTTAACAAAATGTGGTGAGAAAAGTTGGAGCAAGCTCACTTTACAAGTTTCTCACTTAACAACATAAATTTTGGGCTCAATTGTGGTCGTAAGTTGAGGACTACCTGTATACGCTGAGCAAAAGAGAAAGAAGTAGAATTCAGGCTGTTGACATCAACTGATTTTTAGTCATAACAAAAGAAAATACAGGTAGTTCTCGACTTACAACCGGTCACTGAAGTTATGACAGAAAAGCGCTGAAAAGCTACTCACAATTCAACGTTCCGATGGCTGTCCCTCTAGTCACGTTGATCTCATTTTTGACACTCGTCAATCAGTCTGCATCTACTGCTGTTCAAAGTGCCCTGTGGTCATGTGACCATGATTTATGATGGTTTTGCTGGAAACTATTATTTATTTCAGGTTTCCAACAAAAAGCAGCCCATAGTGAACAACAGGTTTGCTTAACGACTGCTGCGATCACTTATTGACTGATGCTAAAAAAGTTGTAAAAATGGGTCTGATCACATGCTGACCTCACTTTATGACCGTCATGACTTACAACTGTAATTGGCACAGTGGTTAGAGTGCAGTACTGCAGGCTACCTCTGCTGATCACCGGCTGCCAGCAGTTTGGCAGATCGAATCTCACCAGGCTCAAGGTTGACTCAGCCTTCCATCCTTCCGAGGTCGGTAAAAATGAGGACCCAGATTGTTGGGGGCAATGTGCTGACTCTGTAAACTGCTTAAAGAGGGCTGTAAAGCACTATGAAGCAGTATATAAGTCTAAGTGCTATTGCTATTCTACCCCTCTTCTAACCCTAATTATCACCATAAAAATTATATGAGCCGCGGTGGCGCAGTGGTTAAGAGTGTAGTACTGCAGGCTACTTCTTCTGACTGCCGGCTGCCTGCAGTTTGGCAGTTCAAATCTCACCAGGCTCAAGGTTGACTCAGCCTTCCATCCTTCCGAGGTGGGTAAAATGAGGACCCAGATTGTTGGGGGCAATATGCTGGTTCTGTAAACCACTTAGAGAGGGCTGTAAAGCACTGTGAAGCGGTATGTAAGTCTAAGTGCTAAGTCTAAGTCTAAGTGCTATTGCCAGGCTCAGTTACAGTCGTAAGTCAAAGACTACCTGTACAAGTTTAAATATTTTTGTCAGGACGGCCGGTAGGCATCTACGATATTTTTAACTTGTGTTCCTTTTAGATCAGGGGTCCCCAAACTTGGCAACTTTAAGACTTGTGGACTTCAACTCCCAGAATTCTCCAGCCAGCTATGCTTTATTGCAATGCTATGCTGGCTGGAAAATTCTGAGAGTTGAAGTCCACAAGTCTTAAAGTTGCCAAGTTTGAGGACCTCTGTTTTAAATGGACGAGTTCAGCTCCCAAAATTTTCCAGCTGGTATGGTTGTTACAGAGAAATGTGGGAGCAGAAGTCTTCACATCTGCAGAGTCCTTCAGTGGGGAGCAGATGTTCTAATCACCCCTCTTTTAGCCTCTGCTTTGTTTTCCTACGCAACAGAAAGGTTGATCTCGTTTCTTAATACTCCTGTTACCTGTAGTCCTCGACTTAGGACCACAATTTAGGCCAAAATTTGATTCCTTTTGATCAGAATACTTTCCCAACTTTGGCAAATTGAAGGTGACTAGACTTCAGTTCCCAGAATTCCACAGTCAACACAGCTGAGAATTCTGGGAGTTGAAGTCTACTCGGCTTCAATTTGCCAAGGTTGGGAAATACTGGTGTATTTAAATCCAGATAGTCCTTGACTTATGGCCAAAATTTCTGTTGCTAAGCAAGTTGGGGGTTAAGTGAGTTTTGCCGCATTTTACGAACTTTCTTGCCACAGTTGTTAAGTGAATCACTGCACTTGTAACGTTCATAACATGGTTATTAACTTTATCTGGCTTCCCCATTGACTTTCCTTGTCAGAATGTTACAAAAGGTAATCACATAACCCCAGGACACTGCAACCGTCATAAATACATGCCAGTTGTCAAGCGTATGAATTTTCATCATATGGCCATGGGCAGAGGTGGGTTCCTCCCGGTTCGGACCGGTTCTCCCGAACCGGTAGCGACCCGCTGGTGATGTCATGGTGATTTCACGGATCCGGTTCGGTCGGTGCCGATCTGTGGGCGCCGCCATCTTTTTTTTGGGATTTTTTTTAAAAAAAATTTCTTCTGCGCATGTGCAGAAGTTGAGTTTCCGGCACTGCGCATGCATCGCCATCTTGTTTTTGACTTTTTTTTTTTGAGAATTTTTCGGCACTGCGCATGCACACGCACGCAAAGTGCGCGCATGGCCACGTGGTGCGGGAGGAAGCGAACCAGCAGTGAGGTAAGTTAGAATCCACCCCTGGCCATGGGGAATGGCCATAAGACTGAAAAATGGTCACAAGTCACTTTTTTTCAGTTGTAACTTTGAACAATCACTAAATGAATGCTTGTAAGTCGAAGACTACCTCTATCTTATTATCAATGTAGTTTGCTGCCCTTTTTTACCCTATAGCAATATTTTTTAAAAAACTGGTGTCTTCCAAATATGTTATGGAACTACAGCTTTATAAACAGTGGCTGTTGGCAGTTGCAATAAAACAAGATTTCATGGCATCCGGAGAGGGAAATCTGGCTTAGTGGAGCTCAGCTAGGCTGGTATACTGTATGTTAGTCATCTCACTGGCTGTATTCGCACAATTAACCTAGATATCAAATTAAACTAGCCTACTATCTAGATTTATAGAACACATTGAATCAACAAGTTTCAGAGTCCAGAATGGTTCTTGGTTCAGATAGGTGGCTGTATGAATTTGATTAATAAATGAAATGTGGTCTAAGCAAACAAATGATAACTCCCAGGGAACCTACATTAACTTAGTTAAGTGTGCAGTGCATAGGTATCCAATGGACATTGTAGTCTTGTTCATCTATCATAATAAAAAAAAAATTGAGGAATCTGGTAACATCTCAGCAAATTTTATTAAAAGACAGATGCTTTTGTGAGCTGAGACTCACTTCAACAGGTGCATAGAGTGGTTAGTTGAGTATTTGTCAACCTTGGCAACTTGAAGATGAGTGGACCTTGCTGGCTAGGGAATTCTGGGTGTTGTAGTCCACCCATCTTGAAGTTGCCAAAGTTGAGAAACACTGGGCTACACGGATGTAGGATTTAAATTCGGACCCAGGAAGGGAAATCAGATTGGTTATGCAGATGCAGGTTACAAATGAGACAGATTTGTCAGTAGCATATCAGTTAACAATTGTAAGGGTTAAAAAATCTATTTTGGAGGCCGCCCTAGAGGGCTCGAAACCTTTTCACATAGGTGACTTCAACCATCTCTCATTTAATGTCTCAGTTTTCCTAGAGCAGAGGTCTTCAAACTTGGCAACTTTAAGACTTGTGGACTTAGCTGGCTGGAGAATTCTGGGAGTTGAAGTCCACAGGTCTTAAAATTGCCAAGTTTGGGGACCCCTGTCCTAGAGGGACAGTTTGAGGTCTACCACAGAATATCCTCTGAGGTTGAAATGCTGAAATCATTTTGTCCTTCTTTGAGTCCATCAGATGTATGCATATATTGTGATCCACTGATGGATAGAATCAGTAGAGCATTGGTACAGCTGTTGGATTACAGCTGTTAGATTGTGTATCTTGATGTGTAATGGGTGGAAGGAATAATCTTGAGGAACAGAAAGAAGAGTTGTAACCAAAGCAATAGTCAGATAACAGAAATGTGAGTCCTGGACAGAACAGTAACCTGAGGAAATGTCTCGGACATTCCCCTCCCTTTTTCTCACAAAATGCAAAATACAGTTATTGTAACCTTATAATGAAAATAGTACAGATAGTCCTCAGCCTATGACCACAATTGAGCCCAAAATTTTCTGTTGTTAAGTGAGACATTTGTTAAGTACATGTTGACCCATTTTACGATCTTTCTTGCCACAGCTGTTAAGTGGATCACTGTAGTTGTTAAGTTAGTGACATGACTTTGCTTGTTAGAAGATTGCAAAAAGGGATCACATGACCCTGCAACCAAGATGAACCAGTTGCCAAGCGTCAGAATTTTGATCACATGACCATGGGGATGCTGTAATGTGTGAAAAACGGTCATAAGTCACTTTTTTTCAGTGTCATTGTAACTTTTAACGGTCACTAGACGAAGTGTAAGTCAAGGACTGTATTAGCATTTAACGGAATAGCAGAATAACAGAGTCGTAAGGGACCTTGGAGGTCTTTGCGATGCCCTATAGCAGCATCCTGAGGGAAGAGGTTGAAGCAGTTTATGTCCAGGATGTGAGGGGTGTGTAGATATTTTCTCAGCCCTTTTGCTGACCCGTGCAATATAGAGGTAGAGCAGAGCAGAACAGAACAGACAGAGTTGGAAGGGGCCTTGGAGGTCTTCTAATCCAACCCCCTGCTCAGGCAGGAAACCCTATACCCGTGATGGCGAACCTATGGCACGCGTGCCACAAGGGGCACACAGCGCCCTCTCTGTGGACACGTGAGCCGTCACCCTAGTTCAGCTCCACTGCGCATGCGTGCATGCCTTCCACTGGCCAGCTGGTCGTCGGGTCTCTGCCGCGCATGCGCGGGGATGGGGCACGTGGGGGCCACGCTCGCATCGCATTTTGGGGGTTCGGGCTCACGCGTGCGCTTTGGCCACTCGGTTCGGAAAAGGTTAGCCATCACTGCCCTATACCATTTCAGACAAATGGTAGCCCAATGTCTTCTGTTGGAGCATTCACAACTTCTGGAGGCAAGTCGTTCCACTGATTCATTGTTCTCACTGTCAGCATTCTAACTGCATTCATAATCTTGGCTTCCTAGTTGGGTCTTCCTTGAAGGGCTGGCATGATGCTGCCCAAAGTACAATTCTCACAATTGTCTTTCTCCCCCCCCCACCCGCCTCATTTCAGAGTACTATGAGGAATTCCCCGGGGACGGCCGAGAGTGTGTGAACTGTGGGGCCATGTCCACCCCCTTATGGAGGAAAGATGGCACAGGGCATTATCTGTGCAATGCCTGTGGCCTCTATCACAAAATGAACGGGATCAACAGACCTCTCATCAAGCCACAGAAACGACTGGTAAGACTGACTCATGTTGAGATGTTGCTTTTCTAGTAATGTTTAAAGGACCCTCCACACTTATTGATAGTATCTCTAACATGTCTGTGGAGATTCTCAGTCATCCAGGTCATGGTTGTCCCAAAGGTGCTTTTCCAAGAGGCAACTGGACTTTCTGATTATTATTTTTTTGAAGACGTTTCGCTTCTCATTCAAGAAGCTGCTTCAGCTCTGACTGGATGGTGGGGAATGGAGGGAATGGAACGGAACTGTTGAAAGGATTGTTTCTACAACATAGTCCTTTCAACAGTTCGAAGAAGGCTTCACATCCATTTGCACTACTCAGGTGACCCTGAGGACACAGATAAACCTCCAGGTAGCCTCAACAACTCTAAAAGGATGCAAATGACCAGCTGTCTGCAAGGAGTATAAATCCTTCCAGTCCCCACCATCCAGTCACAGCTGAAGAAGCTTCTTGGATGAGAAGTGAAACGTCTTCAAAGAAGAACCAGAAAGTCCAGTTGCCTCTTGAAAAAGTACCTTTGGGATCTCTAACATGCGTTTCACTGCCCTGACACTGTCAATCTGAGAGGCAAAATGGGACTTCCATGCTTGGAGTTCTTGAACTCTGAAATAGTAAGGGAACAGGTGATCCTGCCCAGTCAGATGAAAAGCATCTAACAACTCTCCTTGTCTTTAGAGTAGTGGTTCTCAACCTTGGCCTCAACTCTTAAGACATGTGGACTTCAACTTCCAGATTTCCCCAGCCTGCATGGCCATTGCTGAGAATTCTGGGAGTTGAAATCCACTCACCTTCAATTTGCCAAGGTTGGGAAACCACCAGTATTTAAATACAGGTAGTCCTCGACTTGCAACCACAATGGAGCCCAAACTTTCCATTGCTAAGCAAGACAGTTGTTGAGTGAGTTTTGCCCTATGGCCACATGGTTAAATGAATCATTGCAGTTGTTAGGCAAATCTGGCTTCTCCATTGTCTTTGCTTACCAGAAGGTCGCAAAAGGTGATCACATGACCCCCGGGACACTGCAACCGTCATAAATACAGGCCAATTGCCAAGCCTCTGAATTTTGATCATGTGACTTATGCAACGGTCATAAGTGTGAAAAATAGTCACTTTTTTTCAGTGTTGTTATAACTTCGAACAGTTACTGAATGGTTATAATTCAAGGACTTATCTATATACAGATCTCCCATTCACTGGGTCAAAGGAAGGAGAATTCCAAAATGCTTTTACAACATTTGTACCCCAAATAATTGTTTTTGCTCTGCAAAATGGGCCATCAAACCAACAAGCCAGCTTCTTGGTCATCCTTTTTCAGATTTCACATTTTCAGAAAGCATACCGATCCCCAGTTCGGTCTGGGGGGGGGGGAAACATGGGCCAAGATAAGTTGCAAATTGTCTGTGTTTCTGCCATTCAGAGCTTCGCACTTCATTCTAGCAGACTGTATGTGTTTGTGTGTGCGTGCGTGCGTGTGTGTGTGTGTACACATCCTCCAGGGTTATTCACCAAACATTCAAGATCATAGCCTTTCCCCTCCCCCCCTTCCAGTTGTTTGGAGAATAGATCATACCACGCGGGCTTCCAAAATATCCCCTCGTCCTTGAGACCCCATACTTGAAATTTAAAAACACTGAACTTTCCAGAGTCTTGATAATGTCCTCTTTGGCCTTTGAAGTGCGTAGAACTGAAAGCAACCGGAGGGGGGGGGGAGTATGTTTTGTAGTAGAAGTAGGGAGGAGGAATTGTACAGACCTAAGGATAAAACCTGAAATGTGCCTCCCCGCAGCTGGGCTTTAGTAGATAAATGCTGAGCAGATAAAACCATTTTTAAAAAGGAGAAATCTCCGTGCTGTTTCCTCCCTGTACCTTCTTCCATTCTGAACGTCAGAGCTATGGAAGCAGTGTTTTTATTTAATCAAGAAAAACCTTACAACACGAGCTGCGTTTCTGTTCGTATTTGGGATTAGGATGTCATTGTTTTGAATCCATTTCTTGGATCTCGGTTCTCTGGGTTTATTTTCCTTTCTTCTTTTCTTGCAATAAACCACAAAGGGAAAAACAACAACAACGACAACGACAACTCTGGAGCAATGCTTCACCAGAAAGATCCACTGGCTTTAGTAGAGAGCGGGTGAAACTTCTGGGTGTGTTTTGAATAAACACAGTTGGAAACTCACAATGCAGAGAGAGCTTATCAGCTGCATTTTGGGCTGCTTTAGGTAGTTGGCAATTAGCTTTCTGCTTAAGGACTGATTTTGCATAAACAAACCGGGTTGGCCCAGCATTGAAATCAGTAACTTCGAGCAAGGCCAACCCTTTTGCAAAGGCGCTTGGAGTAAGAAGGAGGAGAAATTCACTCTCTGTTCTGAAAAAGCAGTTGGAATGATTTGGGGGCTTCCCCTCCCTTTCCATTTAGCCAAACAGATTTTTTTTTCTTTTTCATTTCACTGGTGTTGCCAAATGTCAAAACAAAGGAACGTGTTACTCAAATGTGTTTTAGAAGAGCAGCCTTCTTCCTTGAAGGGCTGTGCAACACGCAGGTAATCCTCGACTTAGGACCGCAATGGAGTCCAAAAGAAAGAGACTCAAAAGGCAGCTTCCCGTATGACTGCACTTTCTACTTTAACAACTGTTTTTGCAAACCTAAACGTTGAAACATCTTCTCTGCCTTCTCTCCATTTTATACTAATGCTGATCAGCGCTATGAAGTTTGCCGAGCTGGGCATTCGAGTTCCTGCTTCTTTCACTTAATCCATCATTCGTGGTCCCAAGTTTTTAATAGTAAAGTAAACAGATATGAAATTCTCCGGCGCGTACATAATTTCCAAAGCAGCTGGATTATAATCATCACAGGCAGAAACTTTCTCTTGCGAAGGTTGTGAAGTATTCTTGAAGCACCTGAAGTGAGAACTGAAGCGAGACCGGGTCAGCCTGTGATCTAGTTTTGTGAGCAGCCACTTGGAGAAGTTTGTGTTCTGGAAATCCTCCCCCACCACCCAAAAATTGTCCCTCGACAGTTAGCATGTCAAGAAAAGGTCAGGCTAGCAAAGAACGGAGAAACGGGAGCCTTCCAAACTGTTGCTGAACTACAATTCCCAGTATCCTCTTGTTGGGGTCGGAATGTGGCAACCCACTGTGGCCAACTCATCACAGCCAACTTGCTGTACAACAACTCGCCACAGGACAATTTAAGAATTCAATTGAATTATTTAAAATAAATAAAAAATATTTCAATTTTTGTCATATCGTGTTTCCCCGAAAATAAGACCCTGTCTTATATTTTTTTGAACCCTGAAATAAGCGCTTGGCCTTATTGCCATGCACTCAAAAGCCTGATTGGGCTTATTATCAGGGGATGTCTTATTTTGGAGGAAACAGGGTACACATTTCATTCTGTCCTTCCTTTGGCATCCTTTCTTTAATGATTCTTTTCCACCATTTCTTCGATATTAGTGTAACTCTTGTCCCACAGTGAGTTGGCCGTGGCGAGTTGGCCATGGCAAGTCGGCTGTGGTGAGTCGGCCATGGTGAGTTGGCTGTGGCAAGTTGACCATGGTGAATTGTCCTAGACCCTGTTGGGGTGACCAAGGGCGAGGGTTGATGGGTGTTGCAGTCACGTTGTAGAAACATTTGGAAGTTCACAGTTGCCCCTCCTAGCTTAGGGTGATATTTAAATGCCAGTTGCCAAGCACCCAAATTTTGATCATGTGACTATAGGGATGCTGCAATGATCATAAGTGTGGGGACTGATTATAAGTCCTCGGTAACATCAAACACTCACTAAATGAATGCAGAGGATTCATTCAGAGTGCAGAGAAGAGCAACAAAGACGATTAGGGGACTGGAGGCTAAAACATATAAAGAACAGTTGCTGGAAGCACCTGAGGGTAGAACAAGAAGCAATGGATGGAAACTCATCAAGGAGAGAAGCAACTTAGAACTAAGGAGAAATTTCCTGACAGTTAGAACAATTAATAAGTGGAACAACTTGCCTCCAGAAGTTGTGAATGCTCCAACACTGGGAAGTTTTAAAGAAGAGATTGGACAACTATTTGTCTGAAATGGTATAGGGTTTCCTGCCTAAGCAGGGGGTTGGACTTTAAGACCTCCAAGGTCCCTTCCAACTCTGTTATTCTATTCCTATTCTATTCTATTCTTTGCAAGTTTAGCACTACCTGTAATAAAGATGTTTCCTACCCTTTAGAGCAGAGGAATGATAATGCAAATTTGTTTGCCCAGTTGAAGAGCCTTCTCTTTTTAAAATTCTAACAACCTGAAAAGCAAAAGAGCCGGAGAGTTTGTACCAATGCAATGAACTTTGATCCTGGGAAAACGTATGGGCTAAGTTTTAAAGTTGTCCTTTGATTTATCACATATGTATTTATCCGCCTTGGAGTTTATCATGGGAATAAAATGTTGGTTAACTCACATGGTTCATTTAGCACCACAAGGCAGAAAAATGCAGCTGCTTTAATGAGTCACTCATTCAAACAATTCTGAAAGCAGCCACAACTTTTCTTGAATTGTGCAAAAGCCTTGGGGGGGGGGTACACATCAAAGCACATAAAAAAGGAGAGAAACAGGTGGGGTTTGGATTACACAACCCTGGTTGCCATTTTGCCTTTTTTGATCTACACACACTTTCCCATAGACACTCCTTAAAGAAGAAAAAGAAAAAGAATTAGTGAAAAAGTTACAAAATGGAATTAATACAGTTCATCCCATGATCCCTTGAAATAGCAGTGAAGTTCTCAGAGGATGAACTAGAATGTATTTGACCTGTCTGCTAGGCAGTTCAAGGGATTAAAAACAACCATTTCTATAGAAGTTTGTTTTGCTTTTCAAAACAGCTGCTAAATGAGTTTTCTCAGTTGCCTTTTGTGATCACAGCACTTCCTTGCTCTTTGGAATATGCGCACAATCTCAGAATGATTGGGAGGGTGGGAGGGCAATTTAGCCAGCAGTTGCATGGACCCACAGTTTTCTGGAAATCACAGCCTTCCATTTAGGTATTCAAGGGTTCTGTATTGTGAAGTCATGCTTGGTATCTTTTAAGCCATGACTTCACAATACAGAACCCTTGAATACCTAAATGGTTACATGACTTTCTTTGGCGCATAGGGATGGATGGATGGATGGATGGATGGATGGATGGATGGATGGATGGATGGATGGATGGATGGATGGATGGATGAGGGGAGTAATGGATTGTAGCTCTGATTTATAGAAATATAGAATCATAAAAGAGAGGAGAGAGAGAGAGAGAGAGAGAGTTATTTATATAAATATATAAATAAAAAAAAGAGGAGAGAGAGAGAGAGAGAGAGAGAGAGAGAGAGAGAGAGAGAGAGAGAGAGAAAGAGAGAGAGGAAAGAGGGAAAAAGAAAAAGAAAAAGAAAAAGAAAGAAAACACACAGTGCTAAATCTTTGGCTCAGCATCTCCTCTGGTGCTTTGTGAAAGATTTCCTCCTGGCAAAAGTCCACTTAAATTCGGGGAAGAGGATTTAAAGAGATATTACCAGGGTATGTCACAACTCTTAAAAAAAAAAAAAAAAACACCACCATGCACACTGCAAAGAGACATGATCTCAGCAGACTGTTATTGCTTCCAATGAATTGTGTTGTCTTTAATGTGGAATTAAGGCTTTTCATGTTTCGGGAAATGGTTTTAATTTTGATTGCCTCCGAATTGATGCTTCATAATACTTTTTTTTTTCTTAGCTCCCCCTCCTTACAAAAATTGTGCTTCTGTTCTTAAAGACTATTTCTCCTCTTTTACATTGGCAGTCTTCAACTCGTCGAGCTGGTCTTTGCTGCACTAACTGTCACACAACCAACACAACCCTCTGGAGACGGAACGCAGAAGGGGAGCCGGTGTGCAACGCCTGTGGATTATACATGAAACTCCACGGGGTAAGAGGAGAGCATAGCTTGATGCATTTATTACGTTTGAATATCTTGATGTATCGATTGTCGTTAGTAATTATCCTTCAGAAATAGTTGCTCGGATTTTGTTGTTGTTCAATTGCTAAGTCACGTCTGACTCTTCGCGACCTCATGGACCACAGTAGGTCAGGCTCCTCTATCCTCCACTGACTCCAGAGTCTGCCCAAATTCATGTTCATTGCATCGATGACACTATCTAACCATCTCCTCTTGTGCCGTCCTTCTGCCTTTCCCAACATCAGGGTCTTTTCCACGGAGTCCTCTCTTCTTATTAGACAACCAAAATATTTGAGCTTCAGCTTCCATACCTGTCCTTCCAAAGGACAGTCAAGGTTGATGTCCTTTAGGATCGACTGATTGGATCTCCTTGCAATCCAAGGGACTCTCAAGAGTCTTCTCCAATACCACAATTTGAAAGAATCAATTCTGTGGCGCTCAGCCATCCTTATGGTCCATCTCTCCATTACTTCTGGGGAAATAATTGCTCTGACTGTATAGATCTTTTGTCGGCAAGGTGGTGTCTCAGCTTTTTAATATGCTGTCTAGGTTTTCCATAACTTTCCTCCCAAGGAGCAACCATCTTTTAAGCTAATGAGTATAGTCACCATCATCATCTTCTTTTAATGACCCCATAACCCCTTTGCGGGGTGGAGTCTGGGCAACTGAATGGAGCTGAGTGATTACTGGCAGGATGCCCTTCCTGTCGCCAATGCGGAGTTATATTCAGCAGATAATATTTTCATCGTGCCTAGAGAGAGAAATATCTGCCTCTACCTAGGATCGAACTCACAGCCTCCTGATTGTGAGGCAAGAGCTCTCAGTGTAGTCACCATCTGCACACACTCACACACTAAAGCTAATGCAGTCCTAGGCTGCAATAACAGAGGAATGTTAATATCAAGATCACGTAAAGTATTAGTACTGCTATATACTGCTTTACTAAGACCCCACACTTGGATCACTGCATCCAATTTTGGTCACCGCAATACAAAAAAGACATCGAGACTCCAGAAAGAGTGCAGAGAAGAGCAACAAGGATGATCAGGAAGGCTAAAACATATTGCAGGAATTGGGTCTCTCTAGTTCAATGGAAAGAAGAATTAAGGGTGATATGATAGCAGTGTTCCAATATTTGAGAGGCTGTCATAGAGAGGAGGGGGTCAACATATTCTCCAAAGCACCTGAGGGCAGGACAAGAAGGTGGAAGATCATTAAAGAGAGATCCAACCTAGAACTAAGGAGAAATTTGCTAACAGTGAGAACAATCAGTGGAACGGCTTGCCTCTGGAAGTTGTGGGTGCTCCATCACTGGAGGTATCTATGGAGATTCTCAGTCATCCAGGTCATGGTTGTCCCAAAAGTGCTCTTTTTAAGAGGCAACTGGACTTTCTGGTCACTGGAGGTTTTCAAGAAGAGACTGGACAGTCATCTGTCTAGAATGGTATGGGGTCTCCTGCTTGAGCAGGGATGGGATCCTTGATTTACAACCACAATTGGTATCAGAATTTCTGTTGCTACACCTGGTGGTGGTGGTTGAGTGAGCTATATCTGATTTTGCGACTGTTTTCCGTATGGTTGTTAAGTGAATCACTGAAGTTATTAAGTGAATCATGCAGGGGTGGGTTCCAACTTACCTCGCTGCCGGTTCGCTCCCTCCCGTGCCGCATGGGCACGCCGTGTGGGCGCACGCACGCTTTGCACGCACGCGCATACGCAGTAACGAAAAGTCCAGGGGGAAAAAAGCCAAAAACAAGATGGTGACCGCATGCACAGTGCCGGAACTCTGTTTCTGCGCATGCTCAGAAGGAAAAAAAAATTCAAAAAAAAATTCAAAAAAAAAGATGGTGGCGCCCACGGACCGGCACCAACCAAACCGATCGGTGACGTCATCGTGACGTCACCAGCGGGTCGCTACCGGTTCGGGCGAACCGGTCTGAACCGGGAGGAACCCACCCCTGGAATCACACAGTTGTTAGGTGAATCCCGGGAAGCTTTGCAAATGATAAGTTTTCCCATTATTATATTCTTATTTGTTAGGGTTCCAGGTAGTCCTTGACTTACGACCAGATTCCTCAATTCCATTGAGCCCAGAATTACAGTGGTAAATCATGCCGGCCCTTGACTTTGCATGTCAGAAGCCAGCTGGGAAGGTCACAAGCAGCATTCACATGACCCCTGGGATGCTGCAAATATGCTAAATACATGCCAGTTGCCAAGCGCCCAAATTTTGATCATGTAACCATGGGGATGCGGCAGTGATTGTTAGTGTGAGAATGGTTGTAGCTTACTTTTATCTGGGGCATTGTAACCATCGCTAAATGAGTGGTTGTAATTTGACAACTACGTGTACTGATGAAGTCCATCCAGAGAATCCCTTCCAATTTTTTAACCATGGTCTCAGCATCAGCTCTCCCAAAACCAAAGGTCCATCTTTTTTGTCCCCGAGAGACCAAAGTTTGCTTGGCATGTGGTTGTTGTAGACGAAGCCTGGTAGGAAAGATAATACATCGTTCAGAAAGTGTTCCAAATATTGTGCCTCGCTCGTTTACTAGCCAAGGACGGCCATTGAGGAAAACAGTTTGCAGTGAAGGACAAGGACGTCATACATATTTGTGTGCAAATACCAGGTCCACATGCAGAAAAGAATGTGTGGAAGGCATCCAGAGCAGCAATGTTGATGGTTTGTGCTTTTTTTTTTTTTTTAATATCAAGGTGGCAAGACCTCTGGCGATGAAAAAGGAAAGCATCCAGACCAGAAAACGGAAACCTAAAAATGTCAATAAAGGCAAATCCTCAGCAAACAGTAAGTATTTCATTATTATTCTGTTTGTTAGTGCATAGCTAAATGTCTATGGAGATTCTCAGTCATCCAGGTCAGGGGTCCCCAACCCCTGATCTGTGGACGGGCCCTGGGCTGCGGGCGGCATGCCAGAAACTGGGCCACGCAAACAAGCAAAGCCCCATATGCAGGATGTAGGCAGCATGCAACCCACCCACCCTCCAATCCAGGGGAAAAACCTCTCCCCACGGAACCGGTCCCTGGTGCCCAAAAGATTGGGGGCCACTGCAGTAGAAGGCATCTTGAAGTCCTAAAAGGTTTGTAGTTTGTAGGAGCCGTGATGGCGCAGTGGTTAGAATGCAGTATTGCGGGCTAATTCATTGCTCACTGCCAGGAGTTCGATCCTGATCGGCTCAAGGTTGACTCAGCCTTCCATCCTTCCAAGGTCGGTAAAATGAGTAGCCAGATTGTTGGGGGCCATAGGCTGACTCTGTAAACAGCTTAGAGAGGGCTGTAAAGCACTATGAAGTGGTATATAAATCTGAGTGCTATTGCTATTAAATTCTTCGGAAAGAGAGCAGAAAGGAAGAAGACAAGTTATTGTTTGGCTGAATTCAAACAGGGTTCTAATGGATAATGTAGTTTGGTTGATTTTTTAGCTTAGCGTAGCCATCTCTAACTAGAAGCATCAAGACATGTTGGAATACTATAACAATATATGCTATCCCAATGCATATAACAAGAGTCCCACTGGGAAATGCAGGCTTAGTGTATTGTGTGAATGCATCCATTGTGGCTTGCAGATCTTAGTTTGCATCCTGGTTTTATAGATGTGCCGAGCTAGTAGTTATTTCAACAAACTACATGTAAGCAAGCGATAGCTTCGTCTGATCGTGAACTACATTTTTTGCAGCTCTGGACAACAGGGAGTCGTGTTTTATTTTCAACCTTGCCCTATCCAAATTCTTAGCCTGAAGCACTACAATTTGCCCGCTCTAACAAAGAATGATGGTTAAAGATTGATTTTAGTCATTTTGAACTGTAAACCTTGAGTGCTTTGGCAGAAAGACTGTAAATAAATGCATAAGAAAATCCAAACCAAATGTTATAGGGCAGAAAATTTTCGGAGCTTTCTACTACCTCTGCCCTCTTCCTGTATTTTTATTCAGTTCAACTCCCACCAATTTTGAAATGTTTTCTTATCCAGCAGTTTGCAAGCATTCCTGGTATTTCATGGCCACTGAATGCACTAACTGGTCCAGAATGCAGCTGCGCGAGCAGTCGTGGGTGTGCCAAGGTACACCCACATGAGTGCCATCCTTCGCGAGCTGCACTGGTTGCCGATTGCGCTCCGGTCACAATTCAAGGTGTTGGTTGTTACCTTTAAAGCCCTACATGGCTCAGGACCAGTTTATCTGCGTGACCGCCTTATGCCACATTCCTCCCATCGACCAGTGAGGTCGCACAGGGTCGGCCTTCTTCAGGTCCCGTCGGCCAGACAGTGCCGGCTGGCAGGACCGCGGGGGCGGGCCGTCTCTGTAGCCGCTCCGACTCTGTGGAACCAACTTCCCCCCGAGATCCGTACTACCCCCACCTTACTGGCGGGCTTGGTTGTGTGATTGTTTTATTTTAAATATATAGATGGTTTTTTTTTAATTGCTTTTATATGTTTTATTTTTTTTATGATGTAAGCCGCCCAGAGTCCTTCGGGAGTTGGGCGGCATATAAATTTTATAAAATAAATAAATTATAAAGAAATAACTCACATTACGTTGGGCTTCCCCCTACAATGCTAGCAGTGCCTTCTCAGTGTCACAAGAGGGATTTAAAACTCTGTTTTTTTTTTTTAACCTTATTGTTGTTCACTGACATGGTCTTGAGATAGTTTCCCTCTTACTATAGGATTTCTGGTTTTAATGCTTATTTTCTTGACCCCTGGGGGAGAGCTCCTTTGGACAGCTAATAAACTGATTTTAAAAAATAGAAATGGAATAGGAACTGCATTAGAATCAGCTAATGGAAAGTTAAGTTAGAATCCTAACCTGGAGACAACCAGATGGAATGGCATTGGGCCTTCAGCAGGTAGTCTACAGGTAGTCCTCAACTTACAACCACAACTCAGCCCAAAATTTCTATTGCTAAACGCGGCCTTTCTTGCCACAGTTGTGAAGTGAATCACTGCAGGGGTTTAATTAATAATAAAGTTGTCCAGTGAATCCGGCTTCCCCATTGACTTTGCTTATCAGAAGGTCGCAAAAGGGGATTGCAACCTTCATAAATATGAACCAGTTTAACCATGCATCCAAATTTTGATCACATGACCCCAGGGATGCTGCAGTGGCCATAAGTGTGAAAAATTGTCGTAAGTCGATTTGTCGTAAGTTGTAACTTCGAATGGTCACTAAGCGAATGGTTGTAAGTCAGGGACTATCCATATAGTAGAGGGCAGTGAAAACTTTTGAAGTAGATGGAAATACTAATGAATGACAGTATGAAATGATTGTGAATGGTAATTGCTGGATCATGCTTTCCGATGATTGATTAATACTGTGGATGGATGGATGGATGGATGGATGGATGGATGGATGGATGGATGGATGGATGGATTAGATAGATTAGATTAGATTAGATTAGATTAGATTAGATTAGATTAGATAGATAGATAGATAGATAGATAGATAGATAGATAGATAGATGATAGATAGATGATAGATTGATAGATAGCTGATAGATAGATAGATAGATAGATAGATAGATAGATAGATAGATAGATAGATAGATAGATAGATAGATAGATAGATAGATAGATAGATAGATAGATAGATAGATAGAGATATAGATAGATAGATAGATGATAGATAGATGATAGATAGATGATAGATAGATGATAGATAGATGAGAGAGATAAATGAAAGATAATAGAAAAATGAGAGATTGTAGATAGAGATAGATGATAGATGATAGATAGATGATAATGATAGATAGATAGATAGATAGATAGATAGATAGATAGATAGATAGATAGATAGATAGATAGCTAGATAGATAGATAGCTAGATAGATAGATAGATGATAAATGATAGATAGATGATAGATAGATGATAGATGATAGATAGATGATAGATAGATGATAGATAGATGATAGATGAGAGAGAAAAATGAAAGATAATAGAGAGAAAAATGAGAGATTGTAGAAAATAGAAAGATAGCTAGATAGATAGATAGAGAGATAGATAGATAGATAGATAGATAGATAGATTCTAATATATATTTTTCTATCACTCTCAGGTTCCACAACTTCCACCACCAATTCTCCTTCCTCGCTTACAAACTCAGAGAGCACCGTCACTTTAAAAACCGAACCGGCCATTACACCACAATATCCGGGACAAGCCATAGTGTCAACTTCCCAGGTCAGTAGAATCAGCAGGGACCTCACATCGGTGTAGTCAGTCCTCGACTTACAACCACATTTGGGGCTGGAACGTCCATAGCTAAGCGAGGCAGTTGTTAAGGGAGACGTGCCCCATCTTACGACCTTTTTTTTTTTGCCGCAGAAAGTAAATCACCCAGTGGCGACCTTTTGCCGTAGAGAATTAAGTAAATCACCATGGTCATTAAGTGAGTCATGCAGTTATTAAGTGAATCTGACCACACACACACACACACACACACACACACACTGACTTTTTCGGAAGCCAGCTGGAATGGTCACAAATAGTGGTCATGTGAACCCAGGTCTCTGCAATCACTGTAAACAAATGCCAGTTGCCAAGGGCTCAAATTCTGATCCTGTGACACCGATGATTGTGAGTCCCTTTTTTTCAGTGCCGTATATCTTAAAACAATCGCTAAATGAATGGTTTGTAGAGATTCTCAGTCATCCAGGTCCTGGTTGTCCCAAAGCTGCTTTTTCAGGAGGCAACTGGAGTTTCTTGTTTTTTATTTTGAAGACGTTTCGCTTCTCATCCAAGAAGCTTCTTCAGCTCTGACAGGATGGTGGGGAACGGAAGGATTTATATTCCTTGCAGACAGATGGTCATTTGCCTCCTTTTAGAACAGGGGTGTCCCAATAAAAAAAGGGGGGGAAAGTCCTGATACGTCATGTGACGCTGTCGTGACAACGCGAGTTTGACACCCCTGTTTAGAGGGTCATTGGACCACTTGGAGGTTTGTCTGTGTCCTCAGGGTCACCTGAGTAAGTGCTCCTGTTCCTGTAGTCTGCAATTTTTTTGGAAATCCGTTCATACTCCCACACCATTCCAAGGGTGTTCATCCCAAATTGTATAGCTAAAAGTCTGTAGAGATTCTCAGTCATCCAGGTCATACGACTCTCTAAAAGAAGGCAAATGACCAGCTGCCTGCAAGGAGTATAAATCCTTCCATTCCCCACCATCCAGTCAGAGCTGAAGAAGCTTCTTGGATGAGAAGCGAAACGTCTTCAAGAAAAAAAAACCCAATAAAGTCCAGTTGCCTCCTGAAAAAAAAAAAGTATCTTTGGGATAAATGAATGGTTGTAAGTTGAGGTGTACTTGGATTCCTACCAAACTTTTATGTCATTTTTTTCCCCAATAGACCCATTGCAAAAAACAGCCAGATAAATATATTTTTTTTAAAAAAAAAAGTTTGCTACAAAATTGAGAAGCCTAAGCAAGTAACCAAGGGGGACTGGTGTCCCCTCCAATTTTACAACCATTTTTTGCATCACTTGCAACTGTTAAGTGAACCAGGAGGTTGTTGAGCGAATCTGGCTTCTCCCGTTGACTAGGAAAGTCACACATAGGGATCCCTGCCCCCCCCCCCCCCGGGATGCTGCAACCATTGTAAATGCATGCCGGCTGCAAGCGCCTGAATTTTGATCATGTAACTGGGCACGCCATGGTTGTAACTGCGAGGACTGGTTGTAAGTCCCTTTTTTTCAGTGCCATTGTAACTTTGAATGGGCACTAAACGAAGGGCGGTAAGTTGCTGTAACAATAGCCAGAACAGTACCTAATCTTTGTCTTTAAGAATGTCCTATTTGTGATGATAAACTCATTGATTTATTCCTGACCCCTGCAGGGTCCAGGACATTCTGAAAACGGGCTGGAGGAGCCTCATCCCCAGTTCAAGTATGAGCCAGAAGACTACACCTTCCCATCTGCCATGTCCCAGCCATCAGGTCTAAGCGTTGGCCCCCGTCAAGACTCATGGTGTGCCTTGGCCCTGGCCTAAGCAACCAGCCTTCCGTTCGAAAAACAGAGGAATCCCTTCTACCATCCTTCAGGACATCACTGGACAGCAAACAAGATTTCCGGACTGTAATCCTTTGGATCTGCCAGGTTTCTTGTAATCAATATGGTTTTCTATTCCTTGGGAGATAACTTCCTTCTTTCTTCTCTACGGAGGCCACCCCCCCCCACCCCCGCCGTCTTTTGCCGCTGACTTCTTTTTTGGCCCTTTGAATCTCTAAAAGTTAATATTCTTTCGCCAATCAAAAAAAGAGAGAAGGGATTTGGGAGCTCTGACCTCAGGCACAAGTCTCTCTCTTTCTCCCTTCTCCCGAGATCCATCCAAAAACGATAACAATCGATGTTATGTTCATGGTGATTCTTCTCTTCCTTCCCCTCTTCTATTTTTTTTTTAAATGACTCCCTTGTGTGCAATTTTATTCTTAAATAAAGAGGATGGTAACATCTGACATCAAGTCGTTTCATTTATTAAAAAGCCAAACGGAGCCGCCGCCCTCGCATGCGCCATGAATTAAAGGGTGGGAAAATGGGAGTTTCGGAGGTGCCTGGAAAGTTCAAGCCCTCACCCCTCACCCTCTCATTTTGAACTGAGCTTAATTTTTATCATTTTGGGGAACTCAAACAGGTTGTGACCTGTTCTTGCCTTTGAGAGGGATGGTTTTCAACTTGGCAACCCAGCCTGGGATTTCCAGCAATCTGCTATTCAACTTTAGTTGTTGTTTTTTGTGACTAGACAAGGTCAGTGAGACGGATGTTGGGATGGGAGTGCAGAATTAATTGCCATTTTTAAAAAAATGCCCATGGATGTTCCCAAGTATGGCTTTTTCCTAAGCAAATTTGGATAGGGGAAGTGTCTTGGCATTCCATCATGCTATATCAGAATAAAACGGAGTTGGAAGGGACCTTGGAGGTCTTTTAGTCCAACCCCCTGCTCAAGCAGGAAAACGGACTATACCATTTCAGACAAATGGCTGTCCAATTTCTTTTTTAAAAAAAACTCCAGTGTTGGAGCACCCACAACTTCTAGAGGCAAGTCGTTCCACTCATTAATTGCTCTCACTGTCAGGAAATTTCTCCTTAATTCTAGGTTGGATCCCTCCTTGATTAATTTCCATCCATAGCCCCTTGTCCTGCCTTAAGGTGCTTATCAGAGACCTAGGTGGCAGGAGGATTCTGCAGTCTCACTGGGACCATGCTAGTTGGAGAGGCTGGAGTTGTCATGCAGACAATTATCTACAATCATAATCATTTAATAAATTAATGAATTAAATTAAATAATTTTAATAAATATAATTATAATCTACAGAGCTACACAAACTAGGAAGGGCAATGCAGATTAAGGTGCATCAGTGGGATGTCACCACTCCCCCCCCCCCAGAATCTCCTTTGTAAACTTTGGGTAACACTCTTGTTCCTAGAGAGCTCTGAAGAAGCATCTGTATCAGTTCTGAAATTTCTTCCATAAACTACACAAAAAGAGCCAGTTTGGTTTAATGATTAAGCACCAGTTTACCAAACAGGAGACTGTGAATTCTAGTCCCGTTCTTTAAGTATGAAAGTCATCTGTGTGACTTTGGGCCAATCACCAGGAGACTGTGAGTTCTAGTCCCATCTTAGGTATGAAAGTCATCTGTGTGACTTTGGGCCAAACACCAGGAGACTGAGTTCTGGTCTGGTCTTAGGCACAAAAGCTGGCTGGGTGAGTTTGGGCCAATCACTCACTCTCAGCTCAACCTACCTCGCAACGTTGTTGTGGGGAAAACGGGAGGAAGGAGGAGAAATGGGTTTGTTCACTGCCATGTGTTATTTATAAACGACAATAAAGGCAGGAAATAAATAGAGGGGAGATGTTAGGATATTTACTATTGTACTTTTTGACCACTAATGGAGTTGGGCTTAATCTTCAGTACTAAAATCCAGTAGAAACTGGGAGCAAGTTTAGCTCTTAAGTTTATGATGTTTATAAAACAATTACAACTTTTGACTCTCTAAACACAACCATCCCTGAAGGGTTATGCTTGAAGACATTCTGGGAAGAACTGCAGTTCTTCCCAGAAAGGAATTATTTCACTAAGCATGTCATGTCACACATCCATTTTCCTAAGAGGTATTTTACTGGTATACACATTATAAGCTAATCTAAGTATTAGAATGGTTTAGTTTTGGGTTAAAAAATCCTGGAAAATGAGCACCAGGATGGAGTTCCTAGAGAAACATCTTGAGATGATTTTATCCCTAATCACCCCTCCTCTGCATATATTTGATTGGGACATCTGGTAGAACCTCAAGTTGAGGACGTTGCTGTAGAGATGAGTGGTAATGGATTCTTAAATTGCATTAATCAGGAACAGAGTGTCAAATCCTGACAAATAATAGGTCCAGCTATGCTTTGTCAGCCAGGGCTGGGTTTAAAATAATGTGCCCAATTTGGGATAATATAAGTTGAGAAAGACAAGGAGAATTTGGAAACTCTTGGGAACAAGCATTGGAAGAGCCGAGGTGGCGCAGTGGTTAGAGTGCAGTACTGCAGGCTACTTCAGCTGACTGTTCAGCAGTTCAGCGGTTCAAATCTCACCGGCTCAAGGTTGACTCAGCCTTCCATCCTTCCGAGGTGGGTAAAATGAGGACCCAGATTGTTGGGGGCAATATGCTGACTCTGTGAACCGCTTAGAGAGTGCTGTAAAGCACTGTAAAGCGGTATATAAGTCTAAGTGCTATTGCTATTGCTAAGAGGTCTATTTATTGAGTTTGGAGAATAGAAGATTTAGAGGAGACATGATTGTGGTTTCAGACATCAGACTGAAATCTGCCAATCAACAGGGCCACCAGTAATGTGTCAATCAGCAGGGCCACCACTAATAGATCTCCTTCATAAGGAGCAATTTTAAGGCAAACACTGAGAGAAACCCACTACCAATAAGAGCTTTAGCACTGTTAAGCAAGCCATGTCTAATAAGATGATAAGATTTCACTCTGAAGCATAGGTAATCCTCGACTTATGATCACAATTGAGCCAAAAATTTCTGTTGCTAAGTTGTTAAGCTTGTTGAATCACTGCAGTCATTAAGTTATTAATAAAGTTGTAAAGTGAATCTGGCCTCTCCATGGGCTTGGCTTGTCAGACGGTCACAAAAGGCGATCACGTGACCCCGGGATACTGCAACCATCATAAATATGAGGCAGTTGCCAAGTGTCTGAATTTAGATCATGTGACCATAGAGATGCTGCAAGGGTCATAGGTGTGAAAACGGTCATAAGTCACTTTTTTCAAGGGCTGTTGTAACTGAATAGTCACTAAATGAATGGTTGTAAATCAAGGAGTACTTGTGTGGAAGTTCAAGGATCTCTCAGATGTTGCCATGGTAATAAAAAAAAAAAACCACCTGTTATCCAATGCTTAGGAGTAGAAGAAAATACTGTGGGTTTTGTTTTTTTTGTTTTTATTTTAT
>QLTV01002277.1:274591-290838 GCA_003457575.1 Thermophis baileyi
ACAAACTTAATGTAAACTTCTCCAAACTTCACTGCAGAAAATACGACTTCAGCAACAGAGTGGTCAACGCCTGGAATTCACTCTACCTGACTCTGGTTTCTTCCCCAAACCCCAAAAACTTTAACCTTAGACTGTCTACTGTCGACCTCACCCCATTCCTAAGAAGTCTGTAAGGGGCGTGCATATGTGCACCATTGTGCCTACAGTCCCTGTCTTGCTGTCCTATTGTCCTCATTTATCTGTATTTACTTTGTGTTTATGTTTATACCTATACCTGCTATCTTGTACATGTTTGACAAACAAATAAATAAAATAAATGAATGAATGAATGATTGATTGATTAAATGATTGATTGATTGGCTCTCTTGCTGCTTTTTCCAATAAACTTCCACAGTAAAACTGTCACAATTACAGCGTCTACTGCATTGGAAGATTGGTAACAGAACTCAACAATGATTGTTCCGAGCCAGGAAAAACATCATAAAATTAGACTTTATATCTTTAGGCTAAGTGCTGGCAACAGTACTAGGTCTGGAGACAATGAGGGAACCATTGTCTAAGCCTTTCTGTGTCAGGAGCTTCAGCGGCACCTGATTTGCACACCGTCACAACACAGACACAAACTAGGCCTAATTCATGACCAAGGCTCCACTATTGTATTGTTGTCCAGGTTTTCTTCAGCAAAGCAATCTCTTAGCAGCAAAATGTCAGACTGTCCAGTAACTCACTAAACTAAAAACTAAACTAAACTAAACTAAACTAAACTAAACTAAACTAAACTAAACTAAACTAAACTAAACTAAACTACCTCTTGTGGAAATGGAGCTGCACATGCACATGTGCCTGCCTCTCGCACAGAACCATCCCCCCTCCCCCCCGCCGATCCTCAAAGCCAGAAAGGTTAGGGAACTCTGAGCTGTATAATACCTGACCAAACCATGAATGAGATAAAGGTGTGTGGCAAAATGTATAGTTGCTTATGTTCAGTCGGCTAATTTGGTATTAATTCCAGGTAGCTCAAAATCTTTTTCCCCCCCTTTGAGTTGGTGCTGATTCCAAATTTCCATGACAAGATTTTTCAGAAGTAGTTTGCTATTGTCTCCTTTGAGTGTTGAGAGAGAGTGACTGTCCAAAGTCATCCAGATGGCCTTGTGCCTAAGATGGGACTAGAATTTAGGATCTCCCAGCTTCTAGTCCAATGTCTTAACCACCACACCAAACTATCTTTCAACAAAACAAAACAAAACAAAATAAAACAACAAAACAACAAAACAAAAAAACAAAACAAAACAAAACAAAACAAAACAACAAAACAAAACAAAACAAAACAAAACAAAACACAGGTAGTTATTCACTTACAACAGTTTACTTAGTGACCATTTACTTAGTTACAATGACACTGGAAAAAGGGACTTATGTACGTTTTTCACACCTATGACCATCGCAGCATCCCCATGGTCACGTGATAAAAATTCAGATGCTTAGCAACTGACTCATATTTATGACGGTTGCCGCATCCCGGGATCATGTGATCCCCTTTTGTGACCTTCTGACAAACAAACTCAATGGGGAAGCCAGATTCATTTAACAACTGTGTTAACCTAATTTAACGACTGCAGTGGTTCACTTAACAACTCTGACAAGAAAGTTCGTGAAATGGGGCAAAATTCACTTAACAAATGTCTCATTTAGCAACAGAAATTTGGGGGTCTATTGTGGTTTGTAAGTCGAGGACTGCCTGTAAACTGCCACGCACTATCAGGCACCACATAAATACCACGCATAGAGTAGCCCAAAGCACACATTTCAGTAGAGAGAAGTTCCCTGAGGATGGACTCCAGCACGAGTCCCAAAGCTCGGAAGACTAAACCTCTGGTTCCAGTGACCAGCCCAGGTTGAATTCTTCAACATTATCCTGGGACACATATATTTGCCTTCATTCATCATCATGTTTTGTCTTTTAAATAGACCTTTGCAATTGGAGTTGACTCCCAACCAATTAGAAACAGACAGACAGTAATAAAATTAAAGCAGCAATCAATAAAATAATGTAATATAACAATAAAATAGTAGTCACAGAAGTAACTCTGGCACCAGAAACAGTTAATAGATGCAACGATTTAATTTCAAAGGTCCTCTGAAAAAGTTGCATGTAGAAGGAAGGATGTTCAGTAGGAAAAACTGGGGCCCTCCTTCCTCCATGTTACTTTTAAGGGCTCCATCCTGGATGATGAATTCCATTAAGGAGTTCTCAGCTATAACAGCATGAATGGTTTGTCATGAGTCAGAGAAAACCAAAAATGGAAGGAAAAGACAACAAGAAAGACAGAAGATGGAAGACAGAGGAAGGAAGACAGAAGACAAGAGAAGGAAGACAGAAGAAAGAACAAAGTCAGAAGATGGAAGAAGGGGGGGAAAAGAAAACAGGAAAGAAAAAGAAAAAGAAAGAAAGAAAGAAAGAAAGAAAGAAAGAAAGAAAGAAAGAAAGAAAGAAAGAAAGAAAGAAAGAAAGAAAGAAAGAAAGAAAGAAAGAAAGAAAGACAGAAAGAAAGAAAGAAAGAAAGGAAGAGAAGGAAGAAAGAAAGAAAGAAAGACAGAAAGAAAGAAAGAAAGAAAGAAAGAAAGAAAGAAAGAAAGGATGACAGAAGATGGAAGAAGGAAGATGAAAGAAAAAAGACAGAAGATGGAAGAAGGTAAACAGAATATGACAAAAGAAAGAAGGAAGTCAGAAGATAGAAGAAGAAAAAAAGAAGACAAGATGGAAGAAAGAAGACAGAAGAGGAAAGAAGGAAGATGGGATGACAGAAGATGGAAGAGGAAAGAAGGAAAACAGAAGATGGAAGAAAGAAAATAGAAGGAAGAAGGAAGAAGGGAGAGAAGATGAAAGAAGAAAGATGCAAGAAGAAAGATAGAAGACAGAAGTTGACAAAAGGATGATGGAACAAGAAAGAAGGAAGACAGAAGATTGGAGGAAAATAGAAGACAGAAAGGAAAGAAAGAAGGTGGGATAACAAAAGAAGAAAGAAGAAAGATGGAAGAAGAAAGAAGGAAAACAAAAGATGGAAGAAGAAAGAACACAGAAAGGGAAAGAAGGAAGACAGGATGACAGAAGAGGAAGACAGAAGATGGAACAAGAAAGAAGACAGAAGAGGAAAGAAGGAAGATGGAAGGAGAAAAGAAGGAAGACGGGAAAGAAGAAAAATGGTAGAAGAAAGAAGGAAAACAGAAGATGGAAGAAGAAAGATCACAGAAGGGAAAGAAGAAAGATGGTAGAAGAAAGAAGATGGAAAATGGAAAGAGAAAGAACACAGAAGGGAAAAGAAGGAAGACAGGATGAAAGAAGATAAAAGAAAGAAGTCAGAAAATGGGATAAGAAAGAAGACAGAAGAGGAAAGAAAAAGGATGGTAGAAGAAGACAAGGAATAATGGATGCAAACTGAACAAGGAGAGATTCAACCTGGAAATAAGGAGAAATTTCCTGACAGTGAGAACAATCAACCAATGGAACAGTTTGCCTTCGGAAGTTGTGGGAGCTTCGTCACAGGAGGCTTTCAAGAAGACACTGGACTGCCATTTGTCAGAAATGGTGTAGGTCTGTGATGGCGAACTTTGGCACACAGAGCCATCTCTCCAGGCACACGAGCCGTTGCCCGTTGCTTTCCGGATTCTGGCATGCCAGCCAGCTGGTCTTCATGCGTGCGGGAGCACCGGAAACTGGAAGAGCAGCCTCCTGGTGCGCATGCGCGCGCCGGGAAGATGATCTTCCAGTTTCCAGCATGCACATGTATGTCGGCCAGCTGGTCTTTGCATGTGCATGCGTGCCAGAAACTGGAAGACCAGGGCACTGGAAACCGGAAGATCATCTTCCCGGCGCACGCATGTGCACTGGGCAGCTGCTCTTCCAGTTTCCAGCGTGCACCCCCATTTCGGCACTCGGTGCCGAAAAGGTTCGCCAACACTGGTGTAGTTTCTGCTTGGGTGGGGGGTTAGACTAGATGACCTACAAGGTCCCTTCCAACTTGTTAATCTGTATATCTGTATAGAAAGAAGAAAGACGGACGACGGAAGAAGGAAAGTGAGGAGGCTGTACATCAGGGGTGGGTTCTGGATCCTTTTGTTGCTGGTTTGCTCAGGGTCGCGCCATGTGCGCAGCAATAAAAAAATAGCTTCTGCACATGCGCAGAAGCAAAAATTAGCTTCTGCGCATGTGCAGAAGCAAAATCCAAGATGGCGGCACCCACGGAGACACCGACAGAACCGGCTCTGTGACATCATCGCCAAGATTAATGGTTCTAAAGAACCGGTTAGAACCGGTAGGAACCCACCTCTGCTGTACATGTAGCATAAATATAGCACGTATTGCAAAATAATAAAAATATATAACCAAGAAACGAAGCCAAACTGAGCCCCTTCAGAGGGGAGAGGACGATTGGCTGAGGGCAGATACACTCTCACGCTTCCCTGTCTCCAGCGAGCTTCGCGTGTTATCTGCCTTGCACAATAAAGATTATGAAAGAGTTCTGCAATATTTATATGGGCACTCAATTAATTATGAACACTCGATTATAAGCAGCAAACCTCTCTTCTAGAATTACATCTCTTTTCTTTTGAGGGCCGCTCTTTTAATTATAAACCCTGGTTTCACGAAAACTTCTTAGAATGAAATGTGTAGCATTTGAAAGGAAGCTAAAACCACAGGCAACAAGTCCCGAGAGGCCATAACTGTTTGTCATAATAATTCGTGTGAGAGTTACGTTGCCCTCATTCCAAGAGTTTTGATGAGAGACTGTTCAGATGCCTATTTCTGTGTGCAGGTAGTCCTCGACTTGCAACCATTCGTTTAGTGACCGTTCAAAGCTCCAACGGTACTGAGAAAAGCGACTTATGGCCGTTTTTCACACTTAAGACCGTTGCAGCATTCCCCAGGGTCACGTGATCAAAATTTGGCCGCTTGGCAACTGGCGTGTATTTATGACTGTTGCAGTGTCCTGGGTCACTTGATCACCCTTTGTAACCTTCCCAATCGGCTTCCGAGAAGCAAATGCAATCTAGGGAGCCAGATTCACTTAATGACCACAGGATTCACTTAACAACTGCAACAATTCACTTAACTGTGGTAAAAAGGTCCTATTGTTCTGACCCGGCTTCCTGATAAACGCACACAGCACAAGTAGCGTCTCACAAACCTCTTTTTATTGTTTACAGCTGCTAATTGTTTGCATTAGCAGTCTTTCATAGTTCAAATAAAGTAAAATAAGTCTTTTCTTTTCAACCGCTGCTAATTAGTGTCATTAGCAGTCTGCATAAGTCCCAGCCGAAATCAAACAAGTCTGACTAAAAGTCTTTCATGTAACAGCAGATAACACACACACCTTGCTCTTCGTAGGCAAGCTGCCAAGGAACAGTTTGCAGGAGGCTTTGCCAAGTTCAAACCGGAACAAAAAAGGGAGGCTTGAATTTGCAAGACAAGGTCTGGGAATGAACTTGAGAACAGGCTCTTCTTCTTCTTCTTCTTCACTCATGGCAGCCTCTGGAGGTTCTGAAGGCCCTGGCTGAATCCCTGCCTCTGGCACCGAGCCTTCTCCAGCCTCCTCGCTGTCCGACTCTGGTACCAGCTGCACAGGCCGCTGGTGAATCACAATACCAGCCTCCTCGCTGTCCGACTCTGGTACCAGCTGCACAGGCCGCTGGCGGACCACAACACCTAAAATATGGGCAAAACTCAACAATTACCTTGGTTAGCAATGAAAATTTTTGGGGCTCCATGATGGTCGTAAGTCGAGGATTACCTGTATCTCAAAGGGAAACAGGTCACAAAGAAGAACATGTCAAACGCTTCTGAGTTTAGCCAATACAGGTAGTCCTCGACTTACAACAGTTCACTTAATGACCATTCAAAGTTATGACGGCACTGAAAAAAGTGACTTATGACCATTTTTCACACACATGACCATTGCGGCATCCCCCTGGTCATGTGATTGACATTCGGATGCTTGACAACCGACTCACATTTATGACGGTTGCAGTGTCCCGGGGTCACGTGATCCTCTCTTGCAACCTTCTGACAAGCAAGGTCAACGGGGAAAACAGGTTCACTTAACAACCGTGCTACTAATTTAACCACTGCCGTGATTCGCTTAACAAATGCGACAAGAAAAATAGTAAAATGGGGCAAATCTCACTTAACACATGTCTCGCTTAGCAACATAAATTTTGGGCTCAATGATGGCCGTAAGTCGAGGACTACCTGTAGATTAATCAACTAACAACTGCTTAATCAGTTAATCACATGGTAGAATGACTATCATTCTGAAAGTTCATTTTTTTCTCATCTGTTATTCAAAGGGGATTTTTTTTTAAAATGACTAATAAATACTTATTATATTAACAGGAGGATGTACCAGTAGTTCTTGACTTAAGACCTCTCATTTAGAGACTGAAGTTAGAACCTACCTGGAAAAAAGAGAGTTATGAGGCAGTTTTGAAATTCCAAGATGGCCTCCTCAGTCACGTGATTGCCCTTTGGGCACTAGAAAACACGGTCACTTTTATGACCAGAGGTCCTTTTTTTTTCAAGAGGCAACTGGACTTTCCGTTTTTTCTTTGAAGATGTTTCACTTCTCATCCAAGAAGCTTCTTCAGCTCTGACAGGATGGTGAGGAATGGAAGGATTTATGTTCCTTGCAGACAGCTGGTCATTTGCATCCTTTTAGAGAGTCATTGAGACCACTTGGAGGTTTATCTATGTCCTCAGGGGGTCACAAAAGAAAGAGGGTTCCAAGAGGCCATCTATGTCAAAATTGAACAGCCCTCTCTCAACAGAGGAGTACGACACCATCTATCTCCAGTCTACAACACAGTCCTTTCAGCAGTTCCAAGAAGGCTCCACATCCATTTGCACCACTCAGGTGACCCTGCCGACACAAATAATAAACCTCCAGGTGACCTTAACGACTCGCTAAAAGAATGCAAATGACCAGCTGTCTGCAAGGAATATAAATCCTTCCATTCCCCTCCATCCAGTCAGAGCTGAAGAAGCTTCTTGGATGAGAAGCGAAACATCTTCAAAGAAAAACCAGAAAGTCCAGTTGCTTCTTGAAAAAAAAAAAAGCACCTTTGGGACAACCAAAGATGACTGAGAATCTCCATAGACATTTATGACCAGAGTTTACAATAGCTTTGCCCCAAACTGAAGTGCGTATATTACAGCTGTATGAAGTTACACATGTACAAGAACATTGTACAGGTAGTCCTCTCTTAATTGAGTCTGGAATTTTAGTCATAAATTGTTGTGACTCTATTTTGCAGCTGTTTTTGTGACAGTCATAAAGTGAATCACTGCAGTCATAAAATGAGCTATCATGGTTGTTAAGCAAACTATGTGCTGAATCTATTTCCCCCAAATGGGCATATTTTGGCAAAAAAAACCATTGCAAATTGCAGTCAGGTGACTGTGAGATGCTACAACGGGTCATAAATGCAAGCTGGTGTACGAGCACCTATGATATGAAATGTGACCACAGGGAAGGGAAGCGGTCGTAACTTGGAGGACAGGTCATAAATAATTTTTTTAAGTCTGTCATAACTTCAAAGTGTCGTTAAGCAACCTGTCATTAAGCAAGAGCCTCGATTTATGACCACAATTGAGCCCCAAATTTATGTTGCTAAGTAAAACATTTGTTAAGTGAGTTTTGTCCCATTTTATGACTTTTCATGCCACAGTTGTTAAGTGAATTACTGCAGCCGTTAAGTTAGTAACACGGTTGTTAAGTGAATCTGGCTTCCCCATTGACTTTGCTTGTTAGAAGGTCGCAAAAGGGGATCACATGACCCTGGGACGCAGCAACCATCATAAACGTGAGTCAGTTGCCAAACATCGGAATTTTGATCACGTGACCGTGGTCGTGTGTGAAAAATGGTCATAAGTCACTTTTTTGTACATCGATGATTACCTACATTAAGAATCCGTATTAAGAATGTTATCACCTGCCTAAGTCAACCTGGTGGAAATTGAAAATATTCCACCCTTCTTGTGTAGAATAACACCATTCATGGACACCATGCATAATTTAAGAATAGATTTATAAAACGTCCTTATATTGAATTAGATCATTTGTCTGGTCAGCATTGCCTTCTGTAATTCCAGCAATTGGGATCTCTGGTAAGGATCTCTCTGGGATCCTTGCATGCAAACTGCATTGTTTCCTGAGCAGGTCCCTTAGCAAAGAGCAACTACACTCAAATCTGTACCCTTCTCCTAGACGCACCCCAGTTATTTGAAATCAAGCATCAAATTTCACCTGGGTTTTGTGCCCTTGTCACATCTGAGTGGGACAGAAGGCTGAAAACTTGGCAGATGATTAATCAGCTCCTTGGATTCTTTCCCTGACAGCCCTGGGAGAACAGATGAGCTAGGTAATTTTCAGCGGCGGATGAACCCATCTCCCTGAAGGACTAAGTCCTACTGACTAAGGCCGGTTGGGAAATCTGGACGTTGTAGTTCAATAATATCTGGAGGGCACCAGGTTGAGGAAGTTCAAACTAGACAACTTGCAGCCCAGGGGCTACAGGCAATCTTCTATTTTGTAGTCTCTCTGGGCTTCTGGACCACTGAAATGTAAAACCGAATAACAAAGGTGCTGGTGAAGTCTCATTCTTTCTTTCTTTCTTTCTTTCTTTCTTTCTTTCTTTCTTTCTTTCTTTCTTTCTTTCTTTCTTTCTTTCTTTCTCTTTCTTTCTTTCTTTCTTTCTTTTCTTTTTTTCTTTCTTTCTTTTTCTTTCTTTCTTTCCTTTTTTTCTCTTTCTTTCCTTTTTTTTCTTTCTTCTTTCTTTCCTTCCTTCCTCCCTTCCTTCATTTTCTTTCTTTCTTTCTCTTTCCTCTTTCTTTCCTTCCTTCTTTCCTTCCTTCCTTCCTTCCTTCCTTCCTTCCTTCCTTCCTTCCTTCCTTCCTCCCTCCTTCCCTCCCTCCCTCCCTTCCTTCTTTCTCCTTTCTTTTTTTCTTTCTTTCTTTCTTTCTTTCTTTCTTTCTTTCTTTCTTTCTTTCTTTCTTTCTCTTTGTTTTGTACAGGTAGTCCTTGACTTATGATCACAATTGAGCCCAAAATTTATGTTCCTGAGCAGAGGTGGGTTCCTACCGGTTTGGACCAGTTCTATAGAACCATTAGTAACATGGCGGCCTGGGTCGCTGGAACTGGCAGCGACCCAGGCCTGCCACGCCCCCGAGCTGGTTCTCTCGGCAGTGCCATAGGCGCCGCCATCTTGTTTTTTGCTTCTGTGCATTTCTTCTTTTTTTAAGTACTGCGCATGCGTGCTTGCTTCCTGGGGCGAACCAGCAGTACCTGAATCTGGAACCCACCCCTGTTCCTGAGACATTTGTTAAGTGAGTTTTGCCCCATTATACAACTTTTCTTGCCACAGTTGTTAAGTGAATCTGGCTTCCCCATTGACTTTGCTTGTCAAAGGTCACAAAAGGGGATCACGTGACCCCGGGACACTGCAACCGTCATAAATATGAGGCCAGTTGCCAAGGGGGGAAGATTGGGGGAAGATTGTGTTGTGAGGTGATAAATTAGATTCCATGGCCCTGTGTTAGTCTTGCTGCAAAAGACTAATGAGGCTACACTTAAGCAAATTATTAATTCAGAGGCATTTAGGATTCATCCTTTGGAATTTCACACTTTATATTATGAACATTGGAAGGGTTCCTTACAAGATCTGCAGCCTTTCAGCGCTCAGAATGATTCAAACTCAATGAAATTACATTACCAATGGTTTATACAGCAGGCGTGGGACTGAAATCTAATCTTCCAGACACAATGAGAGAAACTCAACAATTAATTCATGGATTATAACCCCAAGCAATCCTTCACACACATTTGGCATTTGAATCAGTCTACTTTTAAATGCCAGCTCCAAAGACGAACCACTAACGTTGGAAGGCATTAGAGTCAATTTCTTGCTCTGTGTAGAAATCCAACATAAACCATTCCTGAGAGGTTCTGTCACGTTTAGGACACGGAACATATAATAATAGGGTTGGAAGGGACTTTGGAGGTCTTCTAGTCCAATCCCCTGCTCAAGCAGGAGACCCTACACTATTCCGGACAAATGGTTGTCCAGTCTCTTCTTGAAAACCTCCAGTGATGGAGCACCCACAACTTCTGGAGGCAAGCCGTTCTACTGATGGTTTTCACTATCAGGAAATTTCTCCTTAATTCTAGGTTGGATTTCTCTTTAATGATCTTCCATCCATTACTTCTTTTCATGCCCGCTGATGCTTTGGAGAATAAGTTGACCCCCTCCCCTTCTCCGTGATAGCCTCTTTGCTTAAAAGAGAGACCACCATCTTTCTTAATAACTTGTTCCTTTGGAGAACTGCTTCAAAGATGATTAGGGGACTGGAGGCTAAAACATACAATGAATGGTTGCAGGAACTGGGCATGGCTAGTCTAGTGAAGAGAAGGACCAGGGGAGACATGATAGCAGTGTTCCAATATTTGAGGGGCTGCCACAGAGAGGAGGGGGTCAACCTATCTTCCAAGGCACCTGAAGGCCAGAGAAGGAATAATGGATGGAAACTGATCAAGGAGAGATTCAACCTAGAAATAAGAAGAACTTTTCTGACAGTGAGAACAATCAACCAATGGAACAGCTTGCCTTCAGAAGTTGTGGGAGCTTCATCACTGGAAGCTTTCAAGAAGAGAC
This sequence comes from Thermophis baileyi, assembly GCA_003457575.1. Lineage (NCBI taxonomy): Eukaryota > Metazoa > Chordata > Lepidosauria > Squamata > Dipsadidae > Thermophis > Thermophis baileyi. Next base: position 285,296 of record QLTV01002277.1, read on the forward strand.
TGGACTGCCATCTGTCAGAAATGGTGTAGGGTCTCCTGCTTGGGCAGGGGGTTGGACTAGATGACCTACAAGGTCCCTTCCAACTCTGTTAATCTGTTAAATGTTAGGAAGGGTTTTCTAACATTCAGCTGGAATTCAACTGCAACTTAAACTTTTGATTCCATTGGTTTGAATCATCTTGTTACATCCCTGAAATTTGGGCTAGTTTCCAAGACAAAAGAATCCTATTGCTGTCTTTTAACAACAACCACAACCACAACACCTATCAAGGGCCAGAGTTTTATATTATGTAGCTGTTATGGAGATTCTATAAATTTACACTTAATTCCTCTCCTGCATTGTGAGAGTAGAAAAAATATGAATATGGAAGCCCGATAATTCTGGTCACTGTGATACAAAAAGGTTGTTGAGACTCTACAAAGAGTGCAGAGAAGAGCAACAAAGATGATAAAGGGTTTAGAGAGTGAACCGTACGATGATTGATTGAGGGAACCAGGTATACTAGTCTAACAAAATAATTAGGGTAATATGATAGCAATCTTCCAGTATTGAGAGGCTGTCGTAGAGAAGAGGGGGTCACCTATTCTCCTAAGCACCTGAAGGCAGAAGAAAAAGTAAACGAGTGGATAACCATTAAAGAAAAATCCAACCTAGAACTAAGACATTTTCTGACAGTGAAAATAATTAATCAGTGGAACACCTTGTCTCTGGAAGTTAGGAGCTCCATCACCAGAGGTGGTATGCAGCCGGTTTGGACCGGTTTGGGCGAACTGGTAGTAGCAACCTGCAGGTGGGCCTGCCCCGCCCACCCGCCCCGGCTCTATGCCGTCCTATGTAGGCACATTTTGAAGCTGCAAGCAGCACACGCAAGCAGAGCACATGAGTGGAAGGCCATGTGCATGTGTGGAAGGGGCGCGTGCGAATGAAGCGAGCCCACCCACGCATGCGCGCGCTCACATTTGCGAACCGGTAGGGAAAGTAAGTGAATACCATCTCTGTCCATCACTGGAGATTTTCAAAAAGATATTAGATGGCCATTTAGTATAGTTTAGGAATAGTATATGGTGTCCTGCCTTAGCAAAGGGTTTAGAAGACCTCCAAGCTCCCTTCCAATCCTATTATTCTAAGTTCTATTTCATGAAACAGTGTGAAATCTAGTCTTCGAGATTATAAATTTTTCAGAAATGTGATTGAATTATACCTCTATATAATGCCCATAATCATGCACCTGATTCATTGACAAGCAACTTTTAGCATGCCAAGGAAATTACATATTTTTGTTTATTAGAAGATTTCTGTGCCACAACTCGACAGTTTTAAGCATGAAGAAGGATGCCTATTCTACATGAGAACTTGAATACCCTGTGATAGGATGGGCAGCAAATAAATTTGATAGATAGGCAATAGATACCGGTAGATGGATAGATAGATGATAGATAGATGGATAGATAGATGATAGATAGATAGATAGATAGATGATAGATAGATAGATAGATAGATAGATAGATAGATAGATAGATAGATAGATAGATAGATAGATAGATAGACAGACAGACAGACAGAGAGAGAGATGATAGATAGATAGATAGATAGATAGATAGATAGATAGATAGATAGATAGATAGATAGATAGATAGATAGATAGATAGATAGATAGATAAATAGATAGATGGATGGATGGATGGATGATAGATGTTGAGAGACTCTAGAAAGAGTGCAGAGACGAGCAACAGAGATGAGTAGGGGCCTGGAGCCTAAAACATATAAAGAACGGTTGCTGGAATTGGGTATGTTTATTTTAAGGAGGATTAGGGGTGACATGATAGCAGTGTTCCGATATCTCAGGGGCTGCCACAAAGAAGAAGGAATCAACCTATTCTCCAAAGCACCTGAAGGCAGGACAGGAAGCAATGGATGGAAACTAATCAAGGAGAGAACCAATCTAGAAGTCAGGAGAAATTTCCTGACAGTGAGAACAATTAAACAGTGGAACGACTTGCCTCCAGAAGTTGTGGATGTTCCAAGTTTTTAAACTGAGATTGGACAACCAGTTGTCTGAAATTGTAAAGGGTTTCCTGTCTGAGCAGAGGGTTGGACTAGAAGACCTCCAAGGTCCCTTCCAACGCTGTTATTCTGTTATTCTGCTAAGATGATTATACAGGTTAATGTTGGCATTTCTCCCGATCTTAGGTGTTTTGTACTTGAAAGGGTTAAACTTTCTTCTCAGAGATTCAGGAATGTCCTTCGGAGGGTCTGTAAAAAAGTTCAAAGGTTCACCCACGTGTATCAAAAACATACGGCCATAAACCAAAGTGCAGTGCCAACTCGGTACAGCACTGTTAATTATCATCAAGGTAGCAATAATTCTCTCAGGGGCAATAACGGGAAATTAAGGTTTATTTATGGTAGCATCCAGCCCTTCTCAACCCAGGGAGAAGCCATCAGTAGCAGTCAAGAGGACAAAGATTACCAAGAAATATAAACTGAACTCTTAATTGATGTTATAATTACTTTTACCGTATCTACTATTTTTGCTGTGCTCCTGAGAAAAGACTACAGGACACAATGGAGCTCAAAACTACAGAACACAATTGAGCCCAAAGTAACTCCATTACTAAGTGAGTTGCTAAGCGATTGCTAAGTGAGGTTTGCCCCATTTTACAACCTTCTTGGCCACAGTCGTTAAGCAAATCACTGCGGTTGTTAAGTGAATCGTGTGGTCATTAAATGAATCCAGCTTTAACCATTGACTTTGCATTTTTGGGAGCCAGCTGGGAAGGTCACCAAAGGTCATGATCCCATGACCCTGGGACAGTGCAACTCTCACAAATTCATTGCCTGTTGCCAAGGGCCCAAATTTTGATCACGTGACTGGGGGAGATGCTGCAATGCTTGTAAATGCAAGGAATGGTCATTACAGGTAGTCCTCGACTTACAACAGTTCATTTAGTGACCGTTGAAAGTTACAACAGCACTGAGAAAAGTTATGACCGTTTTTCACATTTACGACCGTTGCGGCATCCCCGTGGTCACATGATCAGACGCTGGGCAACTGACTCATGTTTATGACGGTTGCAGTGTCCTGGGGTCATGTGATCCCCTTTTGTGACCATCTGACAAGCAAAGTCAATGGGGAAGCCAGATTCACTTAACAACCATGTTACTAACTTAATGAATGCAATGATTCGCTTAACAACTGTGGCGAGAAAAGTCATACAACGGGACAAATTCACTTAACAAATGTTTCACTTAGCAACAGAAATTTTGGGCTCAGTTGTGGTCATAACTCGAAGATTACATGTAGTCACTTTTTCCAGTGCTGCGGTAAGTTCAAATGGTCACTAAACAAATGTTTGTAAGTTGGGAACAGCAGTGGGTTGCTCCCGGTTCGGCCTGGTTCTTAAAACCGGTAGCGGCGGCTGGAGGCTCCGCCCACCCGCCCGTGACGCTTCTGTACATGCGCAGAAGCATTGCGCGCACGTGTGAGAATGCGCACGTGAACCGGTAGCAACGGGTTTTAGAACCCACTACTAGTTGGGAACTATCCACATCTACAATACCCAACAAGGTCTTTCCTCAGCATAGCTACAGGACACCTGAGCCTTATGCAGGTATCACAAAACTGAAGATACCCCAGGTGTGTCCCATCACTTTGCTTCCCATGTTTAAAAGGAAGGCCTCAAGATTGTAGACTCATTGAATTCTAGTCTAGGAAGGTATCTCTTGAAGCCACAAAGTCCCATCTTCTGCTCACATAGGAATCCAAAGTATACCATCCCATGCAGATGACAGTTTCATACCTGCTTGGACATTTCCAATGACAGGGAACCAACATTTCTCCAGATCGTGGTCATTACCATGTGTGGCAGCAGCCAAAAAAGCTAATGCAATCCTTAGTTATATAAGCAGAGGCATAGAATCAAAATCACGTGAAGTATTAGTACTGCTTTATAAAGCCTTAGTAAGGCCACACCTGGAATACTGCATCCAGTTTTGGTCACCACGTTACAAAAAAGATGTTGAGACTTTGGAAAAAGTGCAAAGGAGAGCAACTAAGATGATCAACAGCCTGGAGACTAAAACATCTGAAGAACATTTGCAGGAATTGAGTATGGCTTGTCTAGAGAAAAGAAGGACTAGGGGTGACATGATAGCAGAATTCCGGTATTTGAGGGGCTGCCACAAAGAAGAGGGGGTCAGCTTATTTTCCAAAGCACCAGAAAGCCAGACAAGAAACAATGGATGGAAACTAATCAAGGAGAGAAACAACCTGGAATTAAGGAGAAACTCCATGACAGTGAGGACAATTAACCAGTGGAACTGCTTGACTCCAGAAGTTGTGGGTGCTCCATCACTGGAGGTTTCTAAGAAGAGACTGGACAGTCACTTGTCTGAAATGGTATAGGTTCTGCTGCTTGAGCAGGGGGTTGGACTAGAAGACCTCCAAGGTCCCTTCCAGCCCTATGCTGATTGATTGTTAGGAAGGGGACCACTTGTGACTTTTTTTTCCTAATAGTAGAAATCTGATTTTTTTCACATAGTTCCGTGAGAAAAGTCTTGACTTTCCCTCTATAACATTCTTCCAAATCCTTTCCATCTTGAAAGTTCAACACATTCCAGTCTTTTTTTTAAGTATGGAACTAAACAGATAAATGTAAGAAATGTGGGGTCCTTGGTAGCTCTCTGAGCTTAGTCATTTTCTTGCAGACGTTTCATTACCAAACTAGGTAACATCATCAGTGCATATAGGGAGTGAGGTTTGCTCTCATTTTACATACTAATGGCTTGCCCTACCAGTGTTGGTGGGAGTGATCTTGGTTCCTTCATTCACTGTTATTTAGTTTTATTTTTTTTAAAACATATATAAATTCCATTTTCAATTGAAAATTGGTTTCTTCATTGAACTGTCGTTTACTCTTGTTTGAGTTGGTGATTCCTTGATTGGGATATTGTTTGATTCTACGTCTAGTGAAGGGGTTTCAAACTCGATTTCATTGAGGGCCTCATCAGGGTTGTGTTTGACCTCGGGTGGCGGCGGGGGCCGGGCATGGACAGCTCGACGTAACTCATGTCGGGGGCACCTGTGGTGGCCCGAGCACTCTGCCAGCAAAAACGGGCTCCGTTTTGGAGCTTGGGAGGGCCGTGTGTGGGCTAATCCTTCGCTGTTTCCAGGGCAGCCCCACGGGCCAGATCTAAGTGTTATCTTGGTGCTACTCTCTGCTCATCTAGGTTTTGATTGCTGGTGAGAAGGTGTTTTGCGTTTTTTTGGTCTCCTAGTTTGGTAAGGAAACATGTACAAGAAAGCAGCCAAGTTCGGAGAGCACACCAGGATCCCGCAGTTCAATCCCGAGTTACAAATATTCTCTGCTAAATGTTAAGAAAACCTGCCCCATCCATGACAATGTTCCGCTGAATTCTTTCTGCTTAGGGAGAAGTTTTCCAAGCTAATAACATTTCCCTGCGTCAAATGAGATCTGCTGTGGAAAACAACGCAAGAGAATTTTCCTGCACAGGGCTAGTTTTCGTTCAAAGCTCTGTCTGCG
>QLTV01002278.1:12836-34635 GCA_003457575.1 Thermophis baileyi
CCTTTTGCGACCCTTCCGACAAGCAAAGTCAATGGGGGAAGCCAGATTCACTTAACAGCTGTGGTTGCTAACTTCGAGCGGGATAATTACACCGGTTGAGACAAGAAATGGGTATCTGTGGTTTCAAAAATATATCTACTTTTTGTTATAACTATTGGGCCTGGGCAGCACTTCTGATGCCAAAAGGTGCTTCGGTCCAGCTGGGGTCAGGAATCTGTTTGCACGGGAATCTGTTTCTTGAAATGTGTTTGCTGTGGAAAAGAGACAGGATTCCTGTAAAAAGCTGCAGACCCTCCAAAGTACCTTTAAAATCAAACTGGACAACCCATGACTTGTCGGGTCGTCCTTTCAGAGGGACTTCCTTACCTGAACAGGTAAGCAGAAAGACCACGGGTGGGCAAAAATACAGTAGGAGCAGGAGTGATTTTCGATTTCCTGCCGGCTTCCCCAATTACTTTGCTTAAGGGAACGGCAGGGAGTGTCGGAAAATCGCGATCGTGTGACCGCAACTGGCCACGGCAACGCTGCAGTGGCCACAACTTGGAGAAAACACCTGCTGGGGTGAAGCTCCTTGAAATTTCAAGTCCATGGGAGTCATGGATCCCATGGACATGTGAAGTTAGCGGTGCCTCAGTTCAAAATGTTTGCGCTTTGGCGCACCATTTGGGCTGACTGAAGGCCGTCAACAGACAAAGAGGCAGGAGGGAGTTTTAGTTATTACGTATAGATGTGAAGTGCTGCACTACAAAAACTTATTAGTCTCATTAAGTGGCTTTGGTGGATCCAATTCAGTAACACACTACTGCATAAATTTTATCTGATAAGCAATATATTGTTATTGCAGCAATAAAACTGTGTAATCTTGCACAAGGTATATTAGTCAGCGTTTTGGCAAAAACTACATGCATTGGGCCCAGTGAAGAAGATCGGGGCCCTACCTGCTTTGATATTAATAGGGAAAATTATAATTTATTTGCATTGTTTGAACGACAAAGTATCTATGGCATGGGTCCCCAACTCCCTAGCACTGGAGAATTTTAAGCAAATTAAAAAAATAAATGGATGTTCCAATAAACCCAATTAGACAATTACGGAAAGGCTGGGATTTTGTTTTTTCTTTTTAAAAATAAAATATCTGAAGGCATGTCAAAAAAAAGAAGAAGCCATTTTGGCATTTGCGTGTCACATTTCTAGAGATTCAGAATAATTATTCACAAAAATACATCATTAGGCGTTAGACATTGCTACCATAGAATAAGTTTACATTTCTTTCTTTCTTTCTTTCAATGAATGTATTTTTTCTATCAATCAGATTCTCTGGCCATCTAAGTACCCTGTTTCCCCCCAAAATAAGACATCCCCTGATAATAAGCCCAATCAGGGTTTTGAGTGCATGGCAATAAGGCCAAGCACTTATTTCAGGGTTCAAAAAAAATATAAGACAGGGTCTTATTTTCGGGGAAACACGGTAGTTTATAAGCCATTTGTAGAGAAGGGGGTAATGTTCAATCCAAATGTCCATTAAATCTGTATGTAATCAATGTAAGCTATATCATTCAGATTGTGATCTTTGACATTTTAAGCCATTTGTGCCTATTTTTGCAAAATAATATAATTCTATAATTAATGTCAAATATGTAATAATCCAATCATGTAAGGGCTCAAATATCACAAATTGCATCAGTTAACTGGACTAGCTTGGCAACAACAGATTTTGTCAGAAGTTCAAGAGTTAATTCCAATATAAAAGTTTGTCCATTGCTTCTGAAGTTTGAGAGCTACTTTGGTATAATGATTGAGAACCTAGACCAGGCCTGTCAAACTGGCAGCCCATGGGCCAGATAAGTCACATGCGGGCCACACCCATCCCAGCTCCGCAAAGGCAAAAAATGTCACGATACATCACGATCCGGTTCATGACACGATTGAGTTTGACATCCGTGACCTACACTATGAACTGAAGTTCTTATACTTTCTTAGCTATGAAATCTGACTGCATGACTTTTAGCTAATCAAATTCTGAGGGGTCCTTGGTACTCTCTTAGCTTGGTTGCTTTCTTGAAGACATTTCATTACCCAAACTAGCTAACTAGTGGGTATAGGGTTTGGTCCCTTATTATATTTCTTGCCAGTGTTGATGGGGGTACAATTTTCTCTTGGTATTAATTATACCCTATTCTTATTATTATGGAACTTAGCTATGAAAGTAAGCTATTAAACCAAGGGTGCACTGATGATATTACCTATTTTGGATAATGAAATATCTGCAAGAAAACGACCAAGCTCAGAAAGCACCAAGGACCCCTCATTTCAACCCTGACCTACAAATATTCTCCTTTATTAGTAATCAAGTTCTCTCAGTTCCAGTATGATAATTCACAGGATTGTTTTTGTGGGAAAATAGAACATGGGAGCATTTTGTACACCAACTTGACTTGTACAAAATAAAGGTGGGATACACATCTAATAATAAATAGGGACAGTGGATATAATTGACTTGCATTATATTATAAAGGTAATATAATATTAAAGTCATGCCTACATCTATCTGCATATACCCTGACACAACACTAATATACAATAGATGGTCTGCCAAAATTCCAAATTAAATTAATGATAGTTGAAAGGTTCCTAATAAAGACATGTTTTAGTTGTCCACTGAAATATAATCAGTGAGGCAATAAGGAGATTCCTCCTGAAGGAAATATTTTATAATTAACGTGTCACAGTCAAAACATCCTAGTGTTCTGTTTTACCCTACTGTCCAAATTTCAGATGGTAAGAGAACAAGGAGCAGCTGGCAGACAGAGTGAAGCAAATGGGAGAGGAAGTTCTCTATTATCTGCCAACAAATCTCCTGCTCACTGAATTGACCAGGAAAAAGCTTGGCAGACACGTGCCACCAGATTCCTCTTCATTGAGATGAATGTAGTTTCCTCTTGCTCTAGTTATGGGTAGGTTGAGGCATTTGACATCTTAATTGTAAATTCTGGATTGTCACCTCTGTTCCAGTGTTTAATTCACCTCATCAGATTCTGAATTTCAAGCTACAGTGTCCTTAACAAGCTGTATGAAAAATGTCCCTGCAGTTTTGTTCTGGATGTAGTTTTTTTTTTTTTAAATGCTCTTTAAGAACTATTTATATGTTTCAGAAAATTGCACAATTAGCTCAGAGACTATTTGAACTATAAATGCAAGGTGCCAACCTACTTCACTGGAGACCTTTCATCTGTCAGTGTTGTCCTGAATGCCTATATGGCTCAGGGCCAGGTTATCTTCGAGACCACCTTCTACCACATAGCTCCCAGCGACCGGTAAGTTCCCACAGGGTTGGGCTCCTCCAGGTCCCGTCAGCTAAACAGTGCCGGGTGGCAGGCCCGCGGGGGAGGGCCTACTCTGTGGCTGCCCCGGCCCTCTGGAACCAGTTACCTCCTGAGATCCGGACTACCCCCACCCTGCTGGCCTTCCGGAAAGCGGTGAAGACCTGGCTGTTCCGGCAGGCTTGGGGCCGTTGATCTTGCTTCTGCAATTTGGCGAAATCCGGCCATGAAACGGGGTGTATGAGTTTTTAATTGTTTTTTTTATGTCTCTTTTTAATAGTTTTTTATATTTTAACAAGTTTTTTTATATTGCTGTAAGCCGCCCAGAGTCCCTTGGGAGTTGGGCGGCATAGAAATACAAATAAACCTAAACCTAAACCTGAACTAAATAAGCAATGCATTCTTTTAATGTTCTGATGAGCTATTAAATATTTCCTAATGGTGAAAAATGATGTCTTTAGAAAGATGATGAATATGTTTGGCAAGTATGAGGGACTTTCAGATCACTTATCAGCTGTTAAGACTGTTTCAGATCTCAGCCAGCTACTTGTAATATTTTGAATCATAAATAATGATTATTAGAACCAGTCTCTGGGTTCTAAGCTTCAGTGAAGAAGCCTTCACAGCTTCTTCTCATCACTCTTATTATTATCCAGTAGAAGAGAATATATGTAGCTCAGGGCTGAACTATGGAGTTCTTGGTTTTTCTGAGCTTGGCTGTTTGCTTGCAGACATTTCATCACTCAACTAGGTAACATTATCAGTGCTAGTGGGTGTAGGATTTGCTCTCTTTTTATATTCTATACCCGTGATGGCGAACCTATGGCACGCGTGCCCGAAGTGGGATGCGGAGCCATGTCGCTTGGCACGTGTGGTGTCACCCGTTCCTCTTCCGGGTTTCTGGCGTGCATGCGCACGCTACGATCAGCTGGCCTTTGTGCATGTGGCAGTGCCGGAAACCAGAAGAGCTGGTCTTCCATTTTCTGGCATGAGCATGCATGCCGGCCAGCTGATTGGGACGTGCGCATGCGCAGCAGTAACTGGAAGACTTGCTGGTATGCCGGAAACTGGAAGTTTATTTTCTGGCATGCGCATGCCCCCTGGGCAGCTCCTCTTCCTGGTTGCAGCCCAGAGGAGCATGCGCAAAGTGCGTGAAGTGCTCCCTGTTTGGCACTCGGTGCCGCGCACATGCCATCATTGTTCTATACCTTGCCTTGTCAATATTGATGGGGTGTGATTTTTCTCTTGGTCGTGCTTTCTTATTATTATGGCAATTAGCTATGAAAATAAGCTGTCTTTGAATACATAGTATGATTATTATCTGTGCTTATGGGTATATATTGGTTGGTTGCACATATGTTTTTGGAAGTGACATTCTCTTATTGTTTACCTTGAATCCTGGATATTAAGAACAAACAAGTGATGTTATCCTCTGTATCTGTAGGGTCTAATATTGTGCATTAGTTCTTACCAAATGTGTCCTTTCTCCATTTAGTGCTAAAGTTGTTAAAATACATTCTTTTCACACAAGAACTAACGAGAACTTTTCTGTTGTCCCATAAGTAATGACAAAAGAAAGGCCAGGCAAAGTATATCAAATCTCTGTTGTCAGTGTCTATGTCATTTCAAGATTGGCAGACCATTACAATCAATGGATCCTTATCAATTCTATTAAAATTTTCAAGATGATTTATAGCAATTCTTTAAATATTTTAAATATTCTTTAAAACAATGTATGTCCATTACTGTTGAGTTCAAGAGCTATCTATCCATTGTCGACTCAGTGGGAAACTACATACAGTAGGCATGATATTTGTTGTCCCTTGTTGATCTCCATATTGACTGTATTGATTCTGTTTTAAATCTCTGCAGCAGTGGTGAAATCCAATTTTTTTTACTACCGTTTCTGTGGGCATGGCGTGGTGGGCGTGGTATGGCTTGGTGGGCATGGTGTGGCTTGGTGGGCATGGTGTGGCTTGGTGGGCGTGGCAGGGGAAGGATACTGCAAAATCCCCATTCCCTCCCCACTCCTGGGGGAAGAATATTGCAAAATCTCCATTCCCACCTCACTCTGGGGCCAGCCAGAGGTGGTATTTGCCAGTTTTCCGAACTACTCAAAATTTCTGCTACCGGTTCGCCGAACTACTCAAAATCTCCGCTACCGGTTGTCCAGAACCTGTCAGAACCTGCTGGATTTCACCCCTGCTCTGCAGTCACCTAATTTAACTCTAAAGTAATGAGTGACAAAACCTAATGGATTGTATAGTTCTTGAAGCTGTCCTTGTACAGAATCAGAATAAGGAGGGGAAAAAACTTACCGACACAATAAAGGATTAATGAAGCCTCTCTTACCCATGGGCTGCAGTGAGATGAAGGCAGAGTCATGGGGAAATGGCAGAAACCTATTGCTTCTAGGTTAAGTTTCCCATGCAAATATAAGAATAACCTGCTGGATAAAGCAAGTACCACCTATTCCAGCATCTTGTTTTTCACAATGGTCAACTCAATGTCTCTGGGATGCTCCAAAGCAGCAGATGGAAATGTCCTATTGTTCCCCTACAACTAACATTGCTACCAATCTGAAGATCATGATGAATCTTCAAAACCAGTAAGTCTTGATATATCTGTCCTCTGCATGTATATCATACTCCTTTAAAGCCAACCAAGTCGGTGCCCATTAGCATGTACTAGGGTAATAAATTTCACTGGCATAGGAAGCAAATCTTTTGGAGTGAAATATTAAGAGATATTTAGCTAAAAATAATTGAATTAAAGAAATAAACCATGAATTAAAGAATTAAAGAAATAAATATAAAAGTGTAGGAAAAATATGCAAACACCAAACTGCATTCTTCAAATGCTCAGAATAGTTTAAATGACTTCCAGCACATTTTCATCAGAATTATTTTTAAATTCCTTTGAAAGTAAACACAGTCTTTAGCTGGAAGCCACAGAGTCCTTTTCTCTATAGTGTTTTTTCTCTATCTTGAGTTCATCAGAAATAAGGGAAATGTACATAGATTCTTGAAATTCTTTAAATATATTTTATGATTTTACAATGGATATATTTCTATGACTTTAATTATACTTTTATTAGTTTTTGTATTTCTGACTGTACTTAAAATATATTTGATTCTACAGATGGGCTACAGCAAACATGACATCTGAGGTAGCAATTGTAATATCCACATCTCAATATGAACTTGTTCATACTGGACAAAATTGACATAAATAATCTTTAAAACCAAAAATGAGGCAGTTGAGGTTTTTTGCTCAAACGATAGAATATTTTTTTCAGAAGCTGTTCTTAGTCCCTGCTATTTTTTTCAGAAAGGAATCCAAATATTGTTCTTCAGAAAGCTATTTTAATTTTATTATCTAATTCAGTAGGATGATGCTGTTTAAACTGCTGTTTAATTTTCCATTCTAATGAAGGGAAAATTAGATGCATATTAAAACAATAAAATAATATTGGATGTGTGAGTCCTGCTTACCTACATACTTTCTAGTATAGTTTTGCAAACCTTAGATTTTGTTGCATTACTCCACTTTTCCTGATAGTTACAACACACTATTACAGATTTGTAGAATAGCAGAGTTGGAAGGGACCTTGGAGATCTTCTAGTCCAATCCCCTGCTCAGGCAGGAAAACCTATACCATTTCAGACTAATAGTTGTCCAATATCTTCTTTAAAATGTCCAGTGTTGGAGCACCCACAACTTCTAGAGGCAAGTTGTTCCACTGATTAATTGTTTCTACTGTCAGGAAATTTCTCCTTAGTTCTAGGGTTGCTTCTCTCCTTGATTAATTTCCATCCATTGCTTCTTGTCTTGCCTTCAGGTGCTTTGGAGAATAGGTTGACTCCTTCTTCTTTGTGGCAACCCCTTAGATATTGGAACACTGCTATCATATCACCCCTAGTCCTTCTTTTCATTAAACTAGACATACCCAATTCCAGCAACCATTCTTTATATGTTTTAGCCTCCAGTCCCCTAATCATCTTTGTTGCTCTCCTCTGTATTCTTTCTACAATCTCAAATCTTTTTTACATCATGGCGACCAAAACTGGATGCAGTATTCCAAGTGTGGTGTTACCAAGGCATTATAAAGTGGTATTAACACTTCATGTGATCTTGATTCTATCCAGGGGTGGGTTCTAACTTACCTCGCTGCTGGTTTGCTTCCTCCCGTGCCACGTGGCTGTGTGCGCATTGTGCGCCGCGTGGCCATGCTGCCCACGCGCGCATGCGCAGTGCCGAAAACTTGGCTTCTGCGCATGCGAAGAAGCAAAAACTAGCAAAAACTAGCAACAAAAAAAAGCCAAAAACAAGATGGCGGTGCATGCGCAGTGCCGAAAACTCAGCTTCTGCGCATGCACAGAAGCAAAAAATAGCAAAAAATAGCAAAAAAAAAAAAAAAAAAAAAAAAAGATGGTGGCATCCACGGACCGGCACCGACAGAACCGGCTCCGTGATGTCACCACAGGTTTACTACCGGTTCTATAGAACTGGTCCGAACCAGGAGGAACCCACCTCTGATTCTATCCCTCTAGAATTGTGTTGGCTTTTTTGGCAATTGCAGCATACTGCTGGCTCATATTTAAGTGATTGCCCACTATGACTCCAAGATCTCTCTCACAGTTACTCCTATTGAGCCAGGCACCACCTATTTTATACCTGTGCAATGGTTTTTCTTGCCTAAATTACTTTTTTCACTATTGAATTTCATTTTGTAAGATAGCGCCTAATGCTCAAGTCTGTCAAGACCCTTAAATTATGTTAAAAGCTATGTCGATATTATATATTTAAAAATTATTTTCATGCCTTCCAACTGAATAGGTATTCAAATATAATTAATGTGCTGAAAATGTCAACCAATACAAAAGCTAACATCCAAACTTTAAATAATAATCTAAACAAACAAAGCACCTAATACAAATGTATTAACTGTCAAATAACTTTCAAAGTAAAAAAGAGGTAAATAAGCCCTGATTAAGACATCTTACTGTACTCAGAGCTTAATTGTAAAAGATGTTTGATGGCAACAAGAGAAAGTCCCAGGAGCGACTGCAATTTTGTCTTATTTATTATTTGTTGGAAAATTGTTTCAATTTTAAATTCTCCCAACTATTTTACAGATTTTTTCATTTTTCTCTTTTTCCAGTCCTCTCTGCATCATTGTCCTTCTTTAAACCAGTTTCAGTTTCTTTAGTCCTACTTGGTGGCACGGTAGTTAGAATGCAGTACTGCAGGCTACTTCTGCTGACTGCTGGCTGCCTGCAGTTTGGCAGTTCAATTCTCACCGGCTCAAGGTTGACTCAGCCTTCCATCCTTCCGAGGTCAGTAAAATAAGGACCCAGGTTATTGGGGGCAATATGCTGACTCTGTAAACTGCTTAGAGAGGGCTGTAAGCCTGTAAAGCACTGTGAAGTGGTATATAAGTCTAAGTGCTATTGCTATTGAAGTCTGAGGTCCAGTTCTAAACTCTAGCAGTGGGAGGAAGAACTGGAATTATGGCTTCTAGTGATTTTGAAATCTTATTTCTGTTATTTCAGTTTAAATTGAACTTGTCTTTTTTTTCAGGCACATCACCTTCTTAACCCATACTCAGTTTGCATTAACTATTATTCCATTTTCCCCCACACCTATCCTTAATAAATAAAGTTAATGCCTTATGTCGCATTTTATTTTTGTTTTCTACATGAAACAAAAATATTTCATCTTGCCCATAAGTTAAGAATTTGCCCTTGATTAAGGCAAAAAGTATTAGGGAAATCCCCAATCCTCCCATATTCCTCAAAGGAAATCCCCTAATAATCACCTGTTAACTTTCCAATTTGCTCATTTAGTGAATAGAAGCATTTTTCAAACTACAGAAGTAGATAGAGATGTGAAAAAGAGGACAATCATTCTGAAATAATATTTCAAAACAGGCAACCTTTCTTGTGCAGAATCTAGAATTTTGAACAGTTGCAATATAGTTTTAAAACTATAGTTTATATCTAGTTTATATGTCATTGACCCTTAGGCTATTACCTGGTCTTGAAGTTTTCAAATAGTTTGAATAGACTTGGTATTTTTGTATCATATTTTCTATTGACTTTTAAATATACCTTTTCTCTAGCACCTCTTTACTAGAATCAATTCCAAATGCCACAAAGAATTCACCCAGTCATGGAAACTATTCTTTCTATAATAGATACCATTCCCCCCCCCCCAAATAATATCCAGCAATCCTTCATTCAGTACTTGAAGTACTAAATACAGTTTTAAGAACAAACTATATTATGGGGTGGAGGGTTGTATGCAGCAAACATTTTAATAATGGAACAAAGTTTTTCTTCATATTTATATTTTAAAATTAAAGGTTCAGGTGAGAAAATATGTTGAAATGAAATTTCAACATAGTGTACTATTTCTCCCCACATATATTATTAAAATGCTATTTTAAGTTTTCTCAGGAACATTAAACGCCGAGGGAACAATGCACAGTAAGAACTTGTAGCAAGGACAACAACAACAAAGCTATAATATAAACTCTCTATCCTATAGATATATTGTTTTCAAGTCCATTGATTTTTCCCCCAAAAAGCCCTATGTTAGATAGCCACAGCAAAGATCATCTTTACTAATAAAAAGTGAATGAATTTTTCTCTGTGATTTGTGACATTTCATTTCAGAAACAATGAAAATGCCATAATTGCAAAATCATTCATTTCCTAGAACCTTCTTGACTTACATTATCCTACAGGGCCTAGTTAAAATGCCTGCTAATATTTTCAGCTTTAATTGGCAATAAATTTAAGGAAAAATGAATATATATTTCAGCTGTAATGTAGGTAAGATGCACTAGTCTAATTCATTGTTTCATACTGATAGCATACTTGATTGTTTGTTTCAATCAAGAATGAAGGACAATGATATACAAATACTCAAATAGGGTAACTAAGTAGGAGACTTTGAAGCCAAAACAGCTATGTAGGTTATATTCACATATGCATATTTTCAATAAAATAAATAGCATGATGATCATATGCAAATCAGTATTGATAGTCACTTTATAAATACCTTTTCATGAAACAATAGATGTAGATTCAATACAAGTCCCATTGATTAGGGGTTATAATCTGGCAGGAATATGAAAAAGTGGCCTCTCAGTGGTGGCCCCATCTTTACGGAACATCATTCATTCCCAAGGTACAGTTGGCTCCCACCCCGCTGCTTTTCTGAAAGGCCATAAAACATGGTTCTGTCAGTGGGCCTGGGAACCACGAATGGAGACAGAATCAATCAAATGGTTAATTTGACTAGCTGCCATGTTGTGGGAGGGGGAGGGGAGGGGGTAAGATAGTTTTTTTAAAAACAGGTTTTTATTATATGATGGATTTTTTAAATGTTGTAAGCTGTCCAGAGTCACCTATGGGTGAACTGGACAGCAATGCTTCAGTCTCCTTCAGCAATGAGCTGGGTATGAAATGGAGGTTCTAATGTGAATATGACTTCAGCAACCATTAAATGGGGCATCCTCATGCCACAGTAAGGAGGTTCTGTAAATGAGAGCATAGTCATACAATACACTTTTCTCTTTTTTTCCCTTTTGCTTTTTTTAAACAGTGATTCCATAATAGAAAGTTTAGGGAATATGTTATAATACTCAACTATTTTGTTGAATAGCTGCAAAGGATATGAAGGGCACCACTTCAAGAGAAAGTTTGACTGTTTCTCATAAGTTCAGATATTTTTTTATCTGACATTTTTATCACAGGATCTTTGCACCACTCCTAATAAATCACATTATTCTTTCTGTTCAGCAGCTGAGCTGATTTATTACTGGCATAACTGGCATATTATTACAGATAATAACTTGCTTAATTCCATCTCTTGCCTCCTAGATTCAAATTAGTGTTTCTTTCAGACACATAGAGGTTCACCTACTATAGGCATCAGGCAGCTATGCATTTCTTCCTTATAAATAAATCCCCTTCTTTGTTTTGATTTCAGTACTGAACTTCTGGAGCAATGCAGAAAAAATAGCCAACAACATAAATGGGGAGAAAAAGTCATGGTTCAGCACAGTTGGATGTCTGGAAGAAAAAAGATGATTGACTGATGCTGTTCTGGGCATGTAGGGATCATAATTGGTGAAGAAGATCATGAATTGGTTTCAAACTATTTTTGATTTATTTAGCTGTAGAAACAGTAGTGGATGTTGAAGTGCCTGAAACCCCAATCAAAGTATACAGTTTTAAAGTGATTCACTTTTTTAACTGCAGTAAAATTTTACTTGATCAATATCATATATCCTATTATAATTTTTATCACCTGTACGAAAATAACTGGCACACAAATCTGTGATTTATACCTAATTATATCTAATATATATATATTAAATAATAAAGCATAAATAATATATTACATAATAAAGCAATATCTCATGCCCCAGTATGAATACTAAATACAGCCAATTTTTTTTTAAAAAAGTTGTACTTAGAATTGCAACTGTTTTATCTAGTTGAAGTCTCTCTTAAAGACAATAATATTTGAAATGCATCTCACAGGAGTTCACTATTAATCATCATGGCAATAGCACAGTTCTGCTCTGATATCCAAAATTATTTATGTATGAGTATTATTTAAAGGTATTGCCTTCTTTACTGTGCTATCGCCACCAGTGCTAACAGCAGAAAGTTCAGCCTATGCAAGCCTATGTTAATCCAGAATAGACTGTACAACCACAGTTTCATTGAGACCCCAGAACCTTGGATACAGTCCTTAGTTCCTGCAGAGGTTACCTAAAGTTACAGTCTGACTGCTAGTTGTCACATATATTGGAAATAACCCTTTTAACTGTACTTACTTTGTTCAACTTAAATTTCAATTTAATTCAAATCAAAATTTTATAATAACCTTGTCCAGGAGAACCTTGATTCTAAAACATTTTCAGTGAGAATTCTCCATTGGGTCATGTTCTTCGGATAGTCCTTCAAGGAGAAAAAGAAAATTTCAGATGAACCAAATATGTTCTCTCTGCGGGGGACATAGTCTTCATGACTGCCAGTGAGTGAAATGAGCATTCAAAATCTTCAGATGTTGATACATGTCTCAGCACTGATGTAATAAGGTAAGGCTTTTGAACTTATAAAAATGAAGCTTTGCTTCCCAAGTGGACATTTGACTTATGTTCCAAAGGCTCCAGAAAGCTTTGAAAATCTGGGCATGGTCCCAAATCTGGAGTTGAGGTTTGCTGTTTGTTTAATGGCCCCTGTTTTGTTTGATGGATTTTGTTTTTAGAGCAGTTTAGCCCAAGCTGCCTATTGATTTAATTTCTTTTGCTGTTTTATGTCTTTTTTAATTCTGTGCACCAGTCAGAGTTCACTGAAGTTGAACTCTGCCAAGAAATGTAAATAAATAAATAATATTTGGCATAATTTATTACAGATTCAGATGTGTATTATTCACATATGGAAGCAAGTAAGAGCTCATATTTGCTAGGTACCATAATTGACCAAAGACAAATCTATAGCATCTCTTGGGGAAGTAATTAGCTGTGGTTGTTAATTGAGATGTGCGGAGCTCTGCAGGTAGAACTCCAACAAGACTTTTTCATTTGGCCATATGTTTTTAATCCAGATATGTTTTGGAGAATAGTATGCCTGTCATAGTTAGCAACTGAAGTAGACTATAAGCCAGGTAGGTAGGTAGGTAGGTAGGTAGGTAGGTAGGTAGGTAGGTAAGGAAGGAAGGAAGGAAGGAAGGAAGGAAGGAAGGAAGGAAGGAAGGAAGGAAGGAAGGAAGGAAGGAGTCAATGGTGAATATTCAAAGTTGTGAAAAGGGAGAACTTGTAGTCATTACTGCGTGCCATTACTTATGGATAACAAAAGAACAGCCTTGGGGCTTTCAAGATATTTTACAGTTAAACAAAGGATTTTATAGGGTCATGACTCAGGAAATTATCCTCAAAACTAATCACAGCCCAGGGGATAATTTTAGCTGTATTCCACAAACATACAGTATCAAGGTTATTCATATTTGTTGGACATATTTATTGGTCATGTTTTCCTTTGCAAATCCCCCAGTTGCATTTGATTAAAATTGTGGGTTTTGTTGATATAATGTAATCTGCTTTGCCTGAATGTGATTAAAAATATATTTTTTGACAATATTTCCCTTTCAGCAATAAAATACCAGTTGGATTAATCTTTACAGCGTACTCTAGTTATTGACAAGAAACAATGAGTTTTCAATAATAGCTCAACAGTGAAATAGATTGCTAGCTAAAATTAATTAAAAAACAAACAAATAAAATGGGAAAGACTGCCATGTGAATGTCTGAAACCAAACTTGAGGGAAGTTGTGACAGGATTTGACAATTATTAGATACTTTAAAAATCCAGGAAAATACATATTTCTACTTTGAAATTATATCCTCAGATTAATGTGGACTTAATGTGAGGTGTGATTTTTACTCTATAGACACTCATATTGGCACTTCCAACTAATATAATAATTTACATGTGCAGAATTGAGAATGATTCATAAAAGTAAGCATTGTAAAAGTTATAGTCCATATTAGCCTTCCTCATTTCTCTTCATGTGATGGTTTCAACTATTTTATTCTTAAAACTGAAACATCACAATGATTACTTATAGGCTGGGAATAATTTATTTTAAAAAATTAAAAGTAGTTTCAGCCATCTGTTTCCTATCCACAGTTCATCTTTCAATCATAAAAATCTTTCTGTAATTGAATTCCTCCTTATTAGATAAAAATACATAAGTGTTGATGTCTACTTAAAAAAATAATAACATTTTGGCTTTATGAAAGCCATGTATAGTAAGTTTGATAATTTATTGACTTCTGATATTTTGGTAGCAACATCATCCTAAACCATCCAATCATATCTGAGAAAACTTTAAAAATTCTCATCAATGAAAATGATTTTTTGGACCATTGTCATTTGCTGCGCCCATTTAACAAAAGCAGATTACCCCCCATCTATAGTGATCAACACATTAGCCCCTTGAGAGTGATCAACACAAGTTTTTGAATAATGGTAATGAGAGCTGCAAAGATAATCTTATCTGATAATTGAAAGGCAAATGATTTGGATTTTTTTTTCAAAGTGTGTGTGTGTGTGTGTGTCTGTGTGTGTTTACTAAACAATTCTGATGGTTCATGATTTAAGATATTATTGTGATCCTGGATCCAAGTTCTAGGGAATACATTCAGTGGAAACTCTGAATCCTACTTGAGGTCATATAATTAGAAATCCTATGATACATTCTTCATTGACATCCCTAAAAATGATTCAAAATTATCTCTTCTTTTATCTCTGTAAGAAATGTACAGACTAGATATGTTAGGTCTACAGGTCCCTGAACTCTTGGTCACAACAAATTGTCATTCGCTTACAGGGAGAAACTGGAACTAGATATAGCGTCATGTTATATTCAAAATCTAAAAGTGAAGCAGAGCCAGACCTTTAGAGTGGACCTGCTTTGTATAGGACTTTATCATAGTTTTATTCTGTGGAAATGCCTCTTTTAACCATAAGACAACACTATTATTTAGGTTTCACACAGTTAAAATGATTTGGCTATCAAGCACAATTTTTACTGTCCATTGCAGACATCAGTCTAGTATTGAAGCTGTATCATTTGTAGGCAGCTATTAGGTAGAAAATCACAGATGGTGAAGAAAGAATGAAATATCTCTTCCCACATATTATATTCTCAGTCTGAACCAAGGATGTCCATATTTAGTTTTGACTAGAATAAAGCAAAAAGAAAAATAAATTAGACTTACAATATACCATTTACAAAGCACAAATCTGTGTTGGAAAGTGAGATTTGGATGACATCCAAAGCACAGAAAAAGAAAAAGAAATAACACTTAAGAGTATAAAATAAAATTAATGAAAATTCTTGGCCAACAACTATAGGTTTTGATCAATGAAATCTATGAAAAATTAAAAATCCTGATATATTCATTGTAAATGGTCACTTGCATAGATGGTATTAAAATATGGGCCAAAATCAAGAAGATATATTTAAGGATGGCTATTAACAATTATAAAAGTAGATATTAACAATGAACTTGCATTGTTAGATATGGCTGCCATAAATTGGCAAGGAGGAGTGATGACCGCTGGATGGCAGCAAATATATTTTTTAAAAACTGTCATCTGGTGATCTGGTGATCTGGTTTTTACAGTTCACAACTGACATGACTAAACCTCTAAATAATAGCTGCTAATATCTATAATGGAACGTTTTTATTTCCTTTTTTATTTATATTGTTGCTAGAGGGATATTACTAGCAATCATTGCAAATAAATGGGCCCTAGGTCTGATCCAGAACAACTTTCCTTATTTTCTGCTTTTTAAGAATCCACAAGGACTCATTCACTGTTCTAGGTATAATTTTCATTGCTTGAAATGCAGTCCAGGAAAGTAATAAATAATAGATGAAAAGTGACAGATGGAGTACAGGCTAAACAAAGCTATAGAGACTTGTTGAAGAATTGAAGAAGAATATGATTTTAGCCATGTTCAGCTTCATCCAACTGTCCAGCTGCTGCAGTTACAAGTTGGCTATTAAGTGAATCAAATGCACAATTTTATGTAAATAAAATGTTTAAACACAACACCCCCAAAAGCTCAGTTTTCCTTTTCTGACTGTAACTGACAATATACTTTTCTCATATTTTGAACAAAGGACTATCTCTAAGTTCTTGCAAAGTCCCTGCTTGTAGACTATAAAGTGCTGGCTCCTTCCCATCTGTCTCTCAGTAGATAATCCATAGCATTCTCTCTCTTTCATGCTGAAAGTATGCTATGCAACAAAAATACTGAACTAAAATATATATATACTGTTCATTTTTATACCACTATTTTCTGATCAAAGTTCACTTTGCTCAATCCTATACATATAAAACTCTGATTATTCATACATGCTTGGCATGGGTGTCTTTGGGGAGAGAGGAAGATCAAGATGTGGCATGCACATGCCCTTTTGTGCATCACAGTATCCCAAGTAGAAATGTAAGGAGTGGACAGCATGATGTGTTCTATATTTATAAAATATAGCTGTAACTCTAACAGTCTGACAGTAATTAAAATTACCAACTGAATTTACATCAAAATATTTGCAAAGCTTTTTTTGGGGTATGCTGTTGTTCTTCTATTTTTGAGGCCTAGTTAAGACAAAGTTCATGAATCTCTAGATAAAAAGTCAGCAATAGACAAGCTGATAAACACTGTAACTTTTCTCCTCCTCCTCTACCTCTTCCTCCTCCTCCTCCTCACAAAAAAAATCAGATGGATTTTGCAACATGGTTTTCAACTAACAAATGTATTAAAAGGCATACGCTTCTGTACTTCCCTCAAATCCAATTCCCTTATTTTGCTTTCAAGTCCAAAGGATTGGACAGTGATGTGTGCACTTCATGTGCTATTATATTTATTATTCTAAAATAAAATATTTCATTGGAGGAAGTCATTTTGGTTTTTCAGGGAAAACAAAGAAACTATTATTTTTTCCCTGAATTTTCACATTTGTAGACATTTCACATTGATTGTCCAGCCCTTCATACCTGAAAGCAAAAAAGGTGTTTTGCATTGCAGTGGACTACAAACCTGTCTGCAGCTTCATAAACCAAATGTGTCTTCACCTGATCAGATGTTGCACTCTGATGCACTCTGACCTTTTTGTTTTCAAATATGAAGCACTATATACATTCCATACTTGTCATATACACCTATCTTATAGCCAGCCGTACCTTAGTGAAATTGGTGAAATTATAAATATATTAATTCTATTGAGAATTCAACATTAAGGCTTTATTACTGAGTTATTGTTACAAATGCTTCTCAAACTCAGCATCAGACATGCTTTAAGCCTCCAGAAATTCAGTAAATAACTCATGTCAACACAAGGACATTTTCTCAGTTTTGTTCCTCTCTCAAACGTAAAAAATCAAATTAGAGATGCTCACTCCTTGTCAGGGAATAAAAAAAGCTATCACTTGTAACTACTGCCTTAAAAAAATACCTAAGGACATTTAAACCTTGCAATTCCAGCAGTCAATAGTCTGTTTCTGTGCACTTGGAGAAACTGTGACAAAGAGAAATATGTGGGCAGATTTTCAAAAGAAACCCATTGAATGATTATTCTGAATCCCTTCTCTCCAAATATACATCATTTCTTTATGGTTAGACCTAAAAAATGTCATTTAAAATATTCTACAGTTTCAACTAGAACCCCATGTTGTACTTTTTCAAATCTTGATTTTTATCCATATGGTACATATTTTCTTTCAATTTGTCTATCTATAATATTTTTTGCTTATGTGTATTTTGAAGTAGATTTTTTTAAACTTATTTATATTTTATGTGCCTATGAAAATGATCAAAGACTAGAGAGTATTTGTTCTTATGTAAGTAATCCTTAATTTACATAATAGTTAACGGTATAAAACTATATTGTTATTTACTATATTTTTTACTATAAATAATAATTATTAACAACAGCAAAATCATCATCAGACAATTGCAAGTGGCAGGTTTATTGAATGGCTTACATCCTGGGAGGATACCTTTCATATTATTAAAAGCATCTGCCATCCAAGGTCCTTGAGAAGAATTTGAAAAATAGACAAAAATACAAAATCCAGTCTTCATTTCTGACTGTCCATGTTTCCAATCATTTTAAAAATTTGCCATATTCTCAGATACCTTCCAAATTACTTAGCAAAAAACATTAATTGTTAGAAGGAAAAAAACATTCTGTTCGTAACCACAATAATGCCAAAATGATGAAGTATATATTGTGACATCATAATATAAGCTCCACATTTGGGTCTGGTTTGCTATACTATATGTGAATCTATAAGAAGAATATTTAAATTGTAACATGTTTCATGGTTCATCACTTGCCTCTCCATACGAGGAAGAGGGAGGATTTAAAAATGCTTGAAACCAAAATAAGTTTATGTATTTATTTTTAAGATTATTGTTCTAACACAAGCTTGCTTTTGCTTTCCTATAACATTCTGTAAGTACCAAGTATGCATACTGAAAGATTTTTAATCTTTTTAAACGATTAAATTTTAATTATAGAGTATCTTTTTAATTATACAGTATTCAATCTTAATTTTTAAAATTAAACACAAATATATGACTCTGTTGTATAAACAAAAATATAAACAGGATCTATAACATAATGGCAGGCAAACTGTATTTACTTCTGCACAAGGTAAACAAGATATGATTCAATTATTGGTAACAGAATTGGTCAAAAGAAAGCAAAAAGAATTCCAGCTCTATGTTATAAAAATGGTTATATACAAAAATTAGAAAAGTCTTCCTGTAAAGTTTATTAAAATAACTATATCAACATCATTATAAAATATTAGTACTGAATAGAGTCTCTCAATATTTATTACACTGAAAATTAAATTAAATTTTGGGATAATTCAAGGTGGTTTTAATAATGTTTCATTTACTGTCAGTTTGCCCTATTAAGTATCCTATTAAATTATTTGTCATGTCTTCAACAAGCAAGATAGCACTTTGTGTAAATTTGAAAATGCATAGAAGGCTTTATGTTTTTTACTAGTTGGAGAGATTATTAAATAGTCTGTTAGAAAAATGCCTGGCAGTTGAAATGGGATATATGGGTTCTTATGACCTTAGCTTATTTAACCATGGAGTTTATGCTGTCACACTTTTACATGAAGTCATTATTGGAACCTTCAAATAATTTATAATGTCTTGATGTAATGGTCTTTACAGGATTTATTTATCTGCATGTACCTTCTACATCATGGAGCTAGCTTCTTAGAAGACACTGTAGGTTTTAAAACAACAAACTTTCTCTGCTGTTATATGTTCACTCCAGGGGTGGGTTCTAAATTTTTTTACTACCAGTTCTGTGGGCGTGGCTTATTTTGTGGGCATGGCTTGGAGGTCAGGTGACTGGGTGGGCATGGACAACTTGTAAAATGTGGTGAAACTCAAATTTCTCCTTAGTCCAACTCACAATAAAGTAGCACTGTTCCAATATTTAGAATATAATAGAACAACAGAGTGGGAAAGGACCTTGGAGGTCTTCTAGTCCAACCCCCTGCTTAGGCAGGAAACCCTACACGACTTCAGACAAATGGTTATCCAACCTCTGCTTAAAAACTTCCAGTGTTGGGGCATTCACAACTTCTGGAGGCAAGCTGTTCCATTGATTAATTGTTCTAACTGTCAGGAAATTTCTACTTAATTCTAAGTTTTTCTTTCTTTCTTCCTTTCTTCCTTTCTTCCTTTCCTTTCCTTTCCTCCTTCCCTTTCCTTTCCTTCTTTCCTTTCTCTCTCTCTCTCTCTTTCTTTCTTTCTGTCTGTCTTTCTTTCTTTCTTGTCTCTATCTCCCTTCCTCCTTCTTCCTTCCTTCCTTCCTTCCTTCCTTTCTTTCTTTCTTTCTTTCTTTCTTTCTTTCTTTCTTTCTTTCTTTCTCTTTCTCTTTCTCTTTCTCTTTCTCTTTCTCTTTCTCTTTCTCTCTTCTCGGCAGTGGGAGAAGGAAGAAAGTGCTCTGGGACTGGGAGGGCGGGTGGCCCGGCCCGGCAGCGGTGCGTCCCCTGTCATGTGCTGTCCTAGAGCGCCGTTGCCGCCATTGCTGCCCCTCTCGCCTTCCTGGCTTCAGCGCCGGGACCAGCAAAGAAGCGCGGTTGAGCGGGGATGAGGCATTAGTGTGTGAGCGGCGAGTTCAGGGCAAGCGGGGGTTCGTCTTTGTGCGCAGAGGGCATGCGAGGGTTCAGTCGCTGGTGCCAAAAAGTTTGGTTTAAGTCACCAAGCTAGAAACCAGGAAACTGTGAATTCTAGTCCTGCCTTAGCCATGAAAGTTTCCTGGGTGAAGTCACTCTCTCTCAGCTCAACTGTTACAGGGTTGTTGGGAAAATAGGAGGAGGAAGGAGTATTAGGTATGTTTGTTGCCTTGAGTTATTGATAAAAATAAAAAAGACAGGAAAAATAAAAAGAAATAAATAAACTGATATTTACATTCCTAAACAAAAAAGAGAGGTTATTAAGATATAAAACTAAATATGTTATTGTTCTGAAATACCTATTGAAATAATTCTACCAATAGAGATTTCACTTAATGATTTCCTTATTTTCACTTGTATAGTTAGATTGAGTCATATTTGGCCAACCAGAAATAGAGTGAAAGATCTCTATGAACAACAAGGAACAGAAAGGTCTGGGGATTAAACGAAAAGGCCAATCAGCAGAGGAAAGAAAACAATAGTGTAGACACTGTATGTAGATGAACCAAAGAAAATGTACTTGTGAGGGGGAAAAACTTGGCAAGAATGTTCAACGAGTAAGAATAGTGCAAGTTATTCACAGTAGACTAATTTTCCCAAACTAGATATGTAACAGGTTTTAACTAGATATATAGCAGGTTTTTAAACTGGTTTATAAAAACAATCTATTAGATGTTTCATTACAGGGGAATGGTTTTCATATAGTGTGGCATCGTGAATGGGTGGCATAGAAGTATAATAAATAAATAAAAATTAAAAAACATACAAATCACAACACACACATATACTGTACATGTCTTTGCACATATATACACAGAGAGGTACACAAATAAATGTACATCCACTAATGAGACTGCCCTCTGTGAGCTATCATCTATTAAGCTCTTACAGTTGTCTTTAATACTTGTGTGCCCATTGAAGTGTAGGCAGGAACATCTGTTTAATTTTGTTTTGCTTTTTGCTACAGTGCATATTTTATGTTAATTTACTTCATAATGAAAAAAAAAGAAAAAAAAGAAATCCACTCGGCTTGGTTATGGCTGAGTAATTATCTAGTGTAACTGCTTGTTTGCATTAACTACTGATATTAGCAATGCAAACAAGCACAGAAGGGATAATATTACAGGTTTTTTTAATGTGAATGGATAGAAGTAGCAATCACAACATACATAATGTGCTAGCTTTCAGAGTCAAAATAAAATACAACAAACACCTTTATAATACCTGTAATTAAATAAATAATCATGCTTTTAGATAGGTAAGTCCCACAGTATTTGAAGAACCCATATGTAATGAAATGTAATCATTTTTTTCCCAATTATTTATTTATTTATTTATTTTATTTTATTTTATTTTATAAAATTTATATGCCGCCCAACTCCCGAAGGACTCTGGGCGGCTTACATCATAAAAAAATAAAACATATAAAAACAATTTAAAAAAGAAAGGGGAAAAAAACCCAACGATATTTAAAATAAAACATTCACACAACCATGCATGGGCCAATCAGAACAACTATTGGCCCCAGGCCTGCCGGAAAAGCCAGGTCTTAACGGCTTTACGGAAGGCCAGTAAGGTGGGGGTAGTACGGATCTCGGGGGGAAGCCGGTTCCACAGAGTCGGAGTGGCTACAGAGAAGGCCCTACCACGCGGTCCCGCCAGCCGGCA
>QLTV01002278.1:40763-53560 GCA_003457575.1 Thermophis baileyi
CGGGCCCTCTTCAAGGGTAGCCCCATGTAGAGCGCATTGCAATAGTCAAGCCGTGAGGTGATAAGGGCATGAGTGACCGTGAGCAGAGCCTCCTGACCTAAATAGGGCCGCAGTTGGTGCACAAGACGTACCTGTGCAAAGGTCCCCCTGGCCACTGCTGTCAGGTGTTGATCTAATCTCAGCTGTGAGTCCAGGAGGACACCCAAATTGCGAACCCGTTCTGAGGGGATTAAGTTTTCTCCCCCCAGAACCACGGAAGGACGATCAATCTGGTCCTTCGGAGGTAATATCCACTCGGTCTTATCTGGGTTTAGCTTGAGTCTGTTAACTCCCATCCAGACCCTTACATTGTCCAGGCACCGGTCTATTACATCCACCGCTTCACTGAATTGATGAGGGGTGGAGATGTACAGCTGGGTGTCATCAGCATATTGTTGAAACCTCACCCCATGCCGTCGGATGATCTCACCCAGTGGTTTCATGTAGATGTTAAATAAAAGGGGAGAGAGGACTGAACCCTGAGGCACCCCGCACTCAAGGGGCCTAGGGGTCGACCTCTGCCCCCCTGCCAACACCGACTGTGAACGATCAGAGAGATAGGAGGAGAACCACCACAGAATGGTGCCACCCACTCCCAGATCCCTTAATCGACACAGAGGGATACCGTGGTCGACGGTATCAAAAGCAGGGGAGAGGTCAAGCAGCACCAAGATGGAGGAAAAACCTCCATCTTATAATGAGGCACTAATAGAGGCCAAACTACCTAAATCTTGGTCAGAAGCATACATCACATTAATACCCAAAGAGGACACAGATCATCAACAGATTAAAAAAATTATAGGCCAATATCATTATTAAATGTGGATTACAAAATATTTGCATCTATAATTTCAGAAAGAAATTAAATTATACATCCGGACCAGAATGGCTTTCTACCGAAAAGACAGTTGAGAAATAATATGAGAATCATTATGAATGTTCTAGAATACTATGAAGCACATTCCGGAAAACAATTAGCAATCCGAATCTTAGATGCACAAAAGGCATTCGATAATCTGAGCTGGCAGTTCATGATATTACAATTAAAGAATATGAAATTTGGGGAGAAATTTATAAAGATGGTCCAAACAATATACTCTAACCAAATGGCAAAGGTGATAATAAATGGAGAAACAACAGGAAAATTTAACATAAATAAGGGCGTAAGACAAAGTTGTCCCCTATCACCCCTGCTATTCATACTAACACTAGAAGTGCTACTTAGACAGATCAGACAAGATCAAGAAATAAAGGGCCTGAAAATAAAAAAGGAACATTATAAAGTACAAGCATTTGTGGATGATTTGGTATTCATTTTGGAAGAACCATAGGAAACAGGACCCAAATTAGTTGAGAAAATAGAATAATTTGGTATAGTAGCAGGACTTAAAATAAATAAGGATAAGACCAAAATAATAACAAAAAACCTTACAAATAAGCAAACTAATGAATTGAAGGGAAAAATGGGCATGCAGACGACAAAAGAAGTTAAATATTTGGGAATATGGTTAACAGCAAGATGCTCATCGATTAAAGAAGATAACTATAACAAAGTAATACAGCAAATAAAGATAGATTTGGACAGATGGAAAAAATTACAAATGTCACTAACTGGAAGAATAGCCATAATCAAGATGAATATTTTACTGAAAATTTTATTTCTATTTCAAGCAATCCCGATAAAACTAGGAAAGAAATTCTTCCAAGGCTTAAATAAATTAATAACAAAATTTATCTGGCTAGGGAAAAACACACAAATTAAATTTAAATGTTACAGGATAGTAGGAATAAAGGAGGATTTGGACTACCTGACTGGGAGCTGTATTATCAAGCCACAGCCCTCACATGGATAAAAGAGTAGATAAACTTAAAAAACAAAAGGATCTTGGCAATAGAAGGACACGATTTACAATTAGGATGGCATGCATTTATATGGGATGGAAAAAGTAAAACACATAGTTATTTCCAAAATCATCAAATTAGAAATGCTCTTCTATTAATATGGGAAAAAATTAAACAGAATCACTACAACAAAATACCAATCTGGTTATCAACAATCGAAGCATTAATATATCCGAATGTATTGAATCTAGATAAAATTTCAAGATACAAAGAGATATTAGATGAACAAGGAAAGTTAAAAATGAAACAGGAATTAAAAAACCAGGGATTTGATATGGACTGGTGGCCCTATATGCAAATTCAGACGAGATATAAGAAAGACGCTGAGAACTATGGGTTCTATAAGGAACCACAAGAATTGGATAGAATACTACAGGGGGCAGATGAAAAATTGATAACAAAATTATATAATTATTTATTGAGGTTTAAAATGGAAGAGGAAACAGTAAAAAAAAAAATGATGATAACCTGGGCAAAAAATTTCGGTTATACTATATAATTAGAAAACTGGGAAAAATTATGGGGAAAAAATTATAAATTGACAATGTCGGCAGCTTATAGAGAAAATCTATATAAAATGTTCTACAGTTGGCATATACCGCCAGCAAGATTAGCAAAAATGTTTCCAAATAGATCACCAGAATGTTGGAAGTGTAAACAGACATAGGGAACATATTACCACATGTGGTGGACTTGTTCATCGGCACAAAAATATTGGATAAGGATAAAACAGTGGTTAGAGGAAATGGTAAAACAGCAAATAGAGTTAAAACCGGAGCTATTTTTATTAGGCATTAACAGGGAAATGTAACAAAAAAAAATCAATACTTAATGCTACATTTAATAACGGCAGCCAGAATTGTGTATGCTCAAAACTGGAAAAATGGAAATATACCCTCTGAAAAAATGGTAATAAAGAAAATATTAGATTGCACTGAGATAGACAGGCTGACAATGGAAATTAAGGACAAAGGAGAGACAGAATATTATTTAATTTGGGATTTATGGTACATATTGGATAGATAGTAGATGCAAAGATTAGAAAATAAATGAAAGATGATCAACGAATTAGAAATGAGAAATAAGTATAAGAATAATGATAGATGAAGAATATTTATTATATATATTATGGTAAGATGTTACAAAAATGAATGATGTAAGAAATATTTAGAATGATAATTATATATTGTATACATATTAGTATGTATACTAAAGTAAAAAACTGTAAATACATACTGGTACAGAACTGTTGCAAAATGGAAATTGTAAGGTAAAATGAAGAAAAATTGTATAATAAAAATAAATGTTAAAAAAACCACACAAAATAAATAAATAAATAAATGAGGACTTCTTATTTTATCCAATGAGTCTTATTTTAAACAATCTGCTCCTAGAGAAGACAATATATGTCACTTGGGGTTGAACTACTGAGTTCTTGGTGCTTTTTGTTTGCACTGATAATATTATTAACCTGGGTAATGAAATATCTGCAAGCAAACAACCAAGCTCAGAGAGTACCAAGAATTCCACAATCAGCTGCTTATAAAACACTACTAGTTCCCTTATGGGAAGGAAGTCTGGTTATAAGGAAAAGTTATCAATATAATAGCATCTATATGCCACTATGTAATAATGTAGAGCCCAGAATGACATAATTCCCACAACTTCAATGTGAATTCTCATATAATTTCAACAATTTCACACTGGATTTTCCACATTGTCACTGATTTTACATTTCCAGCCCTCATCATCTCATATATAGTAGCAAGTATTTTCAAGATCAACTTCCCTTTAATTACACTCAAAGTTTCTCTTTGCTTACCCACTTGCTTCTTAATTCATTTTCAATATCTACTGTTTCAAAAACCTTATTTCAGAAACGTCATCTGATGTTATTGTTTGATTACATTGCTAAATTCAGGTTGGTGCCTCCAATTTTGGAGGCAGGAAGAAGAGGTTTATCCTTAGGGTTCTCTCTTGTGGCCTGCCACAAGGTTTGATTCTTTTACCCTTCTTAGTCAACATCTACATGAACCCACTTGAAGAGGTCATCAACTAATGCAGATTGTTATAACAGGTGTTATAAGCATGCCAATGACACTCAGTTATGCATTTTAACTCTGATCCAGACCTGAGATGAAGTTTAGATTTTGTCTTAGTGTTTACAGATTTTAGTGTCTGGAGGGGAAATTTATATTTCAGTTTTGAAAGTGTTTGGTTATCTCCCAGTTTTTCACAGTCTAAATTATAATGTATGATAAAAATTCTGAGTATCAGTTTTCTTTCTTAAAATCAACTTGAAGTTTAGAGCAGTGGTCCCTAACATTTTTTTACACCAGGGACCGGTTTCATGGAAGACAATTTTTCCACAGACAGGGAGCAGGAGGAGGAGTGCGCAACCTAGATCCCTTGAACGCACGGTTTATAGTAGAGTTCATGTTCCTATGAGAATATAATGTCTGATGATCTGAGGTGGTGATGCTAGCACTGGGGAAGCAACTGTAAATAAAGATGATGTTCTTCTACATCAAATGAAATATGCTGCCCAAAGTCGCTTCTTGTGAGATGGGCAGCTATGAAGATATTAATAAAAAAATTAAATATATTAAAAATAACCATCATGGGCTCCTGTAATGTCAACTGTTTGAAATAGCAAGGAATTTAAAATATGGACACTCAGATTTTTTAAAAAGTCTTATCAGTAAGTATCAGAAATGATATCTACTGAGGTCTCATTAGAAATGCATGTTGTAAAAGAAAATCTCACCACTGACATGGTTAAAATATAATGCTTGGAAGATTCTTGAATTTTATAAGAAATATATTTGTAAGCATAGAAATGTAGTCACTGAAAAATATGGCAAACCATATGATACCATGTTCCACTTGTGAAATAACTCTTCATCAATTGATTCAATTCCTCTGCTAATATAGAAAATAATATGAGCAATTAACTCTTAATTCAGTTCCTTCTGTGACCCTCCTAAATCTTTTAATCCAAAGATTAAAAGTAGATTTCAAAACAGGTAAAAAAAACAATGGAAGTGAATTACTTTCTGTGCTCTTACATTGATGTATTAATTGGAATATTAATTTATCTCCTGAAGATATAAAACATTTTCAAAGAGTGTTCTATGGAGCCCTAGCATTCCAAGAGATCTTGAATGAAGTTCCATGAAAGACTATGCTTGGGTGGAGGGGAGAAAAAAATATCACTTGAGCTAAGTCAGTTTTCTCTCAGAAGAGCTTTGTTGCTTAATCAGAAGTTGTGGGATTTTTATTAGTATGGTTGGTCACACAGTCAGCCAGATATTTAGCCTGGATTTGGGTTATAAATAAAAATGTTAAACAATACTGACTTCAAGACAGATCCTAGTCAGATCACACTGGTTACTACTCTTCCTATTGAGGCAGAGTCATTAATGCTGATCATCTGGGTGTAATTAGCCAACTAGTTGTGAACCTACTTCACTGTATTTCCATACTTTAATAGCTTGTATATAAGAATGTTGTGTGGAACCTTGTCAACAACTTTGTTGAAATCAACATCATCAGATGGATAGCAGTGAAGTTTGACTATATACTCTGCAAAAAAGTGGGAAAAGGTCTATTCATGGTACTAACTGTGTCTCAGACCACAAGCTATTTTAAACTAAAATAATAATAATCCAATGAACAAACTATATATCAACATCATTTCATGTGATTATGGACAGAAAGTTATCACACTGATAATACAAATAATAAATTTGATATATTAGATTTGATCAAGAGTAAACCTGAATAAAAGATCATGACACTAGTTATAAATACATCTGGGAACTTGCAGTAAGGTAAGTGAAAGGAAATAAAATAAAAGAGGTAAGGAATTGTGGCACTCTTGGAGGATAAGAACACAGAGGATATTGATACCCAATTAATATACATTTGCAAAAAGTTAGATTTTAATCAGTCAAATTGCTGTTAGTGGATGACAGAATTCTCCAATGTTGTGCTATATGTTGGCAACTGTTGCCAGGAGTGGGAACTTCAAATCTCCTTAAAAGCAAAATATTAATTACTTCTTTCTGAAATAAAGTGGTGGTGGGGGGGAAACTTGAAGATATCACAGGCAGCTAGTCTGCATATTTTAAAGGCTAGAAATTTAACTCCCCTTTTCCCATTACAAATTGTCAATGTTAGCAGAGATATCATTTTCTGTAGCATATTTCCCAATGTTATCCAGTATCAAGAAAATGGAACATAAAACAATATGAAATCAATCAAAATATTCCTGAGGAACTTAACAAAAAAAAATGCAAGATATACTTAGCTAGAGGAATTTCTGAACACAATGAAAAATATCTCCAGAACTGAAAATAAAAACAGTTAAACAGTTTTATGATGTAAGCCGCCCAGAGTCCTTCGGGAGTTGGGTGGCATATAAATTTTATAAAATAAAATAAATAAATAAAATAAATAAATAAACATACAGTTAAAAACAAATGCAAAAAGATAATCCTTGATGCAGTTTTATAGATTAAAAATACTAGGAATTATTAATATAGACTAATTCTCAGACATAGAAATACACACAGACCTGGAGAGATAAAAAGACTAACTCTGCATCTAAATGTGGCCAACACAGAAATGGGCAAATTGAAATCAGTTAATAAATTAAATCATGTATATACTTGAATATAAAACAGAGAAAGGTGATTTTGGAGTGGGTATAAAAACACTCATTGCACTTGCAGCCTTAAAGATGCATCTTTTCTTGGGCTTTTACATACCACACTGTTACAGAAAAGAAGCTGTTAAGGAGATGGTGACAAGGCATTGCCCAGGCTCTGGCTAGGCTGCTGGCATCCACAAGGCTAGAACTGCCATTAAACAACCTAAGAGAAAAGGACAGTAACCACAAGAAAGGCAGACATAATGAAAGAAAGGAGGACACCAACAAGCTGTTTCTTTTTACAATGCACCTCCAACTATAAACACTTGTGATAATAAAGACTAATGCTAGACACATTCTCAGCAAATCTGTACAGATTTGTTTTGGTATTTATGCCCTTTTCTGGCCTTATCTAGCAGCTTGTTCTCTAACAACATTTTGAAGAGTGCCCTTTCCTTCTTGTTAAATCCGTATCACAGTGGCACAGCACGTAGAATGCACAATGCTCCTCTTTTTCTACTTTTTGTTCTAAATATATGTTCTTTTGACCATTCTAAATTAAAAGAAGTTTTTCATTTTGGCATTTTGGATTAGCTAGCTAACCAGTGCTCTTTCTAAAAATTGTCTCTGTGTCTCTGGGCAAAATACTGCAATGCATGTTTCTATCTCCATATTCAATCTAATTAAGTAGAAGTTTTCCTTGGCAAAATTTTATTTTATTTCATTTTATTTTTTTTGTTTCACACACATAGAACTTCCCTTATCTCACCTTCCCCACCCACCCACGCCACTCTTCAGACATATACAGGTTTACTGGTCTCAGTTGCAAAAATAACCACTAGGGTTAGGGAATAAGATATCTGAAGAGGACACAGAAGCAGAGATGACACACACACACACGGCAAATAAAAAGTGTGTCTTCGGAAGGTGGAGTAGAAAGAGGACAATTAAAAAATATATATCCAGAAGTTCTATTGTAATTTCAGATGTCTGGCTATCCTGCAGTGAGTTCTGACCAGCCACACTATCACTACAGGCAGGACAGCACACCTTCATGTCCAACTAACTGAGCAGAGTGCTTTTCTTTCATGCTCCTTAGTCTCTGCAGCAGCCACTGTCTCCATCATTTACAATGTCATGCCCTCATCCTCTTCTGTTGGCTTCCTGGGTCCTTGCTTATAAGACTATAGTTGTTGGAATGCAGCACACCAGAGGAAGGAATAGGAGCAGCAGGGCCAGGGCACTGCCTATTGGTAATAAAAAACTGAGCTGTTCAGTGTGGGGTCATCAGTGCTTATTAACAATGTAAGGTTTAGATTTAGAAAGTTGCTCCTAGTCTGAAACAGGGATTTTAGAATCTAAATTAATGTTTTCAAGCATTTCAATGCCATGGAGCTGTCACACAGCTCTATTCCCACTGAATATATGTTTATTGAAGGTACCCCCACTGTCCACCTTGGTATAGTTTTATAAGGCTACATCCAAGAGCACAGTCTTCTGCATTCTCTCTTTACTTTTACCTTAATCTCATCACAGAGCTTATTAAGTGTATTAAGTGTAGAAGTATTTGGTCCCTCACTTTCTCAGAAAGGAAACTTTTGGCTCTCCTACCTTTTGTGCGTATGTATTTTTTCATATATATATTTTTTTGCAAATCATTCAGGAAATATGATTTGAAGAGCAACATAAAATACTAATAATAAATAGTTTATTATAGGATCTCCTTTTTTTTCTTTGAATTTTAATTTGCAATTTCAAGGAATTTGCAATTTCAATTACAATTTTGCTTGAAGTTGCCGCTAAGAAATTCCACTAAGCTAAACAATTCCTTTGGGCTCTTCTTGGATGTTAATTGTTACTCATTTGCAATCTTTTATAAAACTATTCGTGGTGAATTACCACAAATATGTTGTAACTGTCAATTACAGTTGATGATTTTGCAATACATATTAGATTATTGTGTTATGTGATTGGATGTGGAAAGGCAAGAACATGCTGTATGAATTTTTTTGCTCTCCCTTCTTTATACCTTGTATCCCATTATTCTCTGCCACATCATTCTATTAATTGGAAAGCTATTTAAGGACAACTTTATTAATAACGCACTATATCAACTATGATATCTTGTGGAGTATTTTGTATCCCAGAAAGCATTATAAAATTAAATAATATGAGGCAGCACGGAAGGACACTCAGAATTACATAGAAAGAGAGTGGCAAAGAGGCACAACAGAGAATAAAATAAATTCAGTCATATAGCCAGAAAATAAGGGAGGGAAATCAGGAAGCATATTTGCTAAAAATGGGAAAAAGTGGTTAATAGAAAAAGCAGACCAGATTCACAAAATAATTGCAGAAAAATGGCTGACTGTGCAGTAAATGTTTCTGAAGAGGTTTTGTTGTACTGCACAGAGAGAAGAAAAGAGAATAAGTACTATTTTTATACTTTATTTAGATAGTGTCATTGAGGCACAAGCATAAAGCTATGCAGTGATAATGATGCTTATAAATATTATTTATTTTGTTTTCATTATTGCTGATATTGCTTGTAGGATTGCTTTGATAGGAATTGCTTCTTGAGAGCCAGGTTATAAATTATTCCTGTTATTGTTAATTGTGCTTTACAGATAAGTCTAAACCAAAGAAAAGAAGGTTCCTAGTTTTGTAAAAAAAAAAATCAGTAAATGAAAACGGTGGATAGAAAATAGAAAGAGACAAAATAAGCAAGTAAGTGTTTGTTCTAAATAGTTAGGCACAATTAGAACTGCAGGAGGAACAAAAGGAGGGAGGGAGGGAAAATGTCATGAGCAAAAGTAAAAAGTAAAGGGAAGGAAAGGGAAGGAAAGGGAAGGGAAGGAAAAGAAAGGAAAAGAAAGGAAAGGAAAGGAAAGGAAAGGAAAGGAAAGGAAAGGAAAGGGAAGGAAAGGAAAGGAGAGGACAGGTCAGGACAGGAGGAAAGGAAAGGAAAGGATGGATGAAGAGGAAAGGAAAGAGAAAGGAAAGGAAAGGATGGATGAAGAGGAAAGGAAAGAGAAAGGAAAGGAAAGGAAAGGAGGAAAGGAAAGGAGGAAAGGAAGAAAGGAAAGGAAAGGAAAGGAGGAAAGGCAAGGCAAGGCAAGGCAAGGCAAGGCAAGGCAAGGCAAGGCAAGGCAAGGCAAGGAAAGGCAAGGCAAGGAAAGGAAAGGAAAGGAAAGGAAAGGAAAGGAAAGGAAAGGAAAGGAAAGGAAAGGAAAGGGCCTCCTCCTATATATAAAAGTTCTTATAAAAATAAAGAAATAAAGATACTTCAGAAACTTGAGGAAATAATAGAATTTTTTTTCAAACTTATTCTCTAAAAGTAGCAACTAACAAAAGACTGTTCCAAGAAAGAAACTGTAACTTTTGAAATTACAGGTTGTCTTTGATTTACAACAATTCAATTAGTAACCATTCAAAGTTACAATGGAAAAAAGGGACTTATGTCTGTTTTTCACACTTACAAACAATGCAGAACCCCCATGGTCACATGATCAAA
Organism: Thermophis baileyi; assembly: GCA_003457575.1. Taxonomy (NCBI): domain Eukaryota; kingdom Metazoa; phylum Chordata; class Lepidosauria; order Squamata; family Dipsadidae; genus Thermophis; species Thermophis baileyi. The sequence goes on from QLTV01002278.1 coordinate 50,873, forward strand.
ATTCAGACACTTGGCAACTGACTCATATTTATGATGGTTGCAGTATTCCAGGATCACATGATCACCTTTGAAGCCTTATAACAAGCAAAGTAAATGGATTCACTTAACAATCATGTTACTAACTTAACAACTATAGTGATTCACTTAACAACTGTCCCAAGAAAGATCGTAAAGGGGGCAAAACTCACTTAACACAACATAAGTTTTGGGTTTCATTATGGTCATAAGTTGAGGACTACCTGTACAGAAAAGATCTCAGTAGACACAAACAAAGAAGTATTTGAGTAGTGGTACAAGTTATTCTGTGGTTCACCAGCATTCCACTGTACTGCCTTCCTCCAGTAAGCTGAATCTGCCCTACTGAAATTTAGCAATAAAATGTCCAAATTCCACAAATTCCAATGATGGAAATTTCATTTCAAGAAATAAGGGTAGAAGCCTTTGGGAGGCTTCTGCTTTTTCAGCCACATACCTAGGACTGAAACCCAACTGAAAGAATAAATACGGCTATATTCGACATTATATTTGTCTGCGAAACATGGCTGAACATATCCCTCCCTGACTCCATTACCATAGTAAGAGACTATTGTTAGAAATAACAAAAGAAACTTGGATCGATTAAAAACAAAGAGAATTTATTGGAAAGAAATAATAATAATAATAGCAGTTTGCAAAGTGCATTGGATCTTTCAGCCTGACCTCAAATTGAGGTTTGAGCCAAAAGCCACACTTAAAATTTCAAAAGCATTACATTTTATACTCTCTATCTCAACGCGCCCCCCCTATGCCCCTCCTATCGGATACAGTCACCCATCACAACTACTCCATAATGCCTCAGAGACAACAGCATCTCTGACATGTTCATCAACACCTCTCCATTATTGCTCATAAAATATTTTGCAAGTATAGCACTTTCTTATCTCTATTGCCTTGGCATTAAGGAATGTCCCTTTTAGTTGGGCCCCTTTCTAACTAACAAAAGAATATCTGTTCAGCATGTATTTTCTCCTACTATCTTAAAGCAACTAACGTTTAACAAGTTCAAGCTGGAAGGGACCCTGCAGGTCATCCAGTCCAACCCCCCTGCCCAAGCAGAATTAAATCTCCTACATTTATATAAATTTCTATATACTATTTTATTTTTGAATTTTCTTATATCCTACACTATCATGTTTACCTGTCCGATTGTGAAATCCGTAGAGGAGGTGGTGTTGCTATCTTCTATAAAAAGTCCCTAAATCTAAAAAATATTCAAGTTACACAGGAACTAGCTTTTCCTGAGACCATTGTCTGCTAGCTGTCCTTAAATACCACATTTCACTTCTTACTATGTTACAGACCCCCTGATTATGACATTGTACATGCGAACAAGTTAACTTCACTACTAATGTGGGCATCCTCCTGCCCACACCCTCTTATCTTTCTTGGTGACTTCAATCTACCTCTTATTAATTGGACCCTAAACGAATGTACAACTGAACCCATACATGCAACCCTGTACAATGCAGTTACTAATCTGGGACTGGATCAACTAGTAACTAACAACACTAGACTCAACAACTGCCTTGATCTCATCTTCTGCAACAGTCTAAACTCAATTTATGGACTACAAATAAAAGAACCCTTTTCCAATAGTGACCACAGCATGATTGACTTGTCTCAATATACGCCCTTACAAAAATCATCATAATGATGGGATATCCAATTATAATTTTAAAAAAGCCAACTATGATCTCATAGACACCGACCTGTCATCTCTTGATTGGCAAATTTTATTCACTGGCTGTAATACTGCTGAAGACCATTATAACATTTTTTGCTCGAAGTCAAAAGAGTCATTAAACTATACATACCACTAATAACCCCCAAAACCAGAAAAAACAAATTACCCATAACAATAAGGAAGCTCCAATACAAAAAAAAAATCTCTTTGGTGAAAAAACAAAACTGGCTACGTAGCTAACTTTAAAAGCCGCTACAAAAACTTATCCCACCAGATAAAGACTGAATGCACCAATCATCACATCAAACAAGAGGAAAACCTTCTGCACACGAAATCCACTTGTGCCTTCTATAATTTTGTAAACAACAAACTTAAAGACTCGAGAACCATCCCACCCCTAAAAGGGCCTAACGGTAAAGACTGTGATGATGAAGCTTTTAAAGCCAACCTATTTAACACATTCTTCAGCTCAGTCTTTGTAAACAGCAATGGCTCATGCCCAATATTTCCTAGTTGTACCACAAATAATTACAACGTTCTAATAGAAATCGATTTTACAGAAGATAACGTTGAAAAGGCACTACGCAGCCTAAAACCATCTCTATCTATTGGACCTGACGGACTATGTGCCTACTTCTTAAAAAAGCTTTCCACTGCCATAGCAGAACCTCTAAGCATAATCTTTGAAAAATCTTTCAGGACAAGCTCCTTGCCCAACCTATGGTCACTAGCCACGGTCATCCCTATATTCAAAAAGGGAGACCCCAGCCTAGTTGAAAATTACAGACCAATCTCTTTATGTTGAGTCACCTGCAAAGTCATGGAATCAATAATAAACCAATCCATTACCCCCCACTTAGAGACAAACAACCTACTCTCTAACAAACAATTTGGTTTCAGAAAAAAATTATCCTGTAATCTGCAACTGCTACACTGCAAAAACATATGGACTACACAACTCAATC